>JAQHUG010000272.1:1573734-1594465 GCA_028555095.1 Dicrostonyx torquatus | reverse complement strand
GGGAGGGCCTTGGGCTTCCCATAGGGCAGGGTATCCTGCCCCATCTTAAGGAAGCAGGGGGAGGGCGGTGGGGTGGGGGGGGAGCGGGAGGGCCGGGAACAAGGGGAGTAAATGTAAATTTTTCTTGAAATAAAAAAAAACTAAGCATTGAATTTCATTTGGGACAAAATATATGAACTGGAAGTCTCAGATTCTGTACCATGTGGTCAACCCAACTCAGAAGTAAGAATTTATGTTTCATCATAGGTTATACTCACAAATAAACCTCAGGAGAGCTCCTCAGCAGGACTCCTAGATATGACCAACAGAGGCAGCTCTGCCATGGTGCAGAGTGTCCCACACACTGCGTGCATGTTTCTAAAGTTTGCAGGAGACCAGTTATAAGGTCATAATCCAAAGAACAGAGAGCCATAAATAGGAGACAAGCCTAAACCCGAGAAGAGATACAAAATTGATAGAAATTCAGTCTAAAGAAATTAAATAATAAAGATGTCTTAAAGAGCCCCCAAAGTCAATGCTGTAAAGGCTTGGTGGACAGTCTTTGCCATCTTTGAGAAATGTTGGGACAATTAAGATGTGAGACCTAGGGGACAGAAGTTAGATCATCGGGATGTGCCTTAGCAGGAGGTGATGGATGCCATGCCTCCATTCTCTTGCCTTATTTTCACCCTGAGCCTCCCACCATAAAGTTCCGCCTTACCACAGACTCAAGAAGACAGAGCCATGCTATCATAGACCCTGGAGAAAATCATCAAAGTATAAACCAGGTTCAACTTTTCTTCCTTCTAAGT
Organism: Dicrostonyx torquatus; assembly: GCA_028555095.1. NCBI lineage: Eukaryota > Metazoa > Chordata > Mammalia > Rodentia > Cricetidae > Dicrostonyx > Dicrostonyx torquatus. The sequence goes on along the minus strand of JAQHUG010000272.1, from coordinate 1,593,674 downwards.
TTATTTTCTCAACTATTTTGTCTCAAAGTCAAAAAGCTAACTAGCACTAAAGGACTTCCTTAAGGTACAGAACCTCACAGAACCATGAGATACCTTCACAATGAGAAAAGTCACCATAGTAAGAGACAAAACTGTCACCCTCATTAGATATCATTTGCTGCTCATGATGATTAACTTGATCGAGGTTATTTTCCCCATAAACAATACCTTTTCTTTCATTAAAACAAAAGCACCTCTCTGAAGTGTGTCCAACTAATTTGGCCAGGATTCTGGCTCTTGCTGAGTCTTCTCTAACCTCCACAGTCTGATCTGGGAACACAGGCTGAACACGTGCCATCAATGTTTCCATCAGTATGTGAAGAACATAGGTTTCATTAAGTTGGACTAAGAGACCTTGAATGAATTATTCAAGACTATCTACCCATTGAAATTGACCATGCTAGTCTTTGTACATACAAAAAAATAAGAACTTTAAGATCTTCAAAAAAGAAGTGATAGAATGGTAATATATAACAATGGCCATCTCCAAGAATCCAGTGGTTTATCCATCCATCCATGAGGCTGGATGGCTCCTCTGGCCTTCAGTCTACCTTGGGATCCCAAAGAAGTAGGTTCTAATACCAGCGAAGGAATATCTCAGCAGTAAATATTAGGTTGGGTTTTCCCATCTCAAATGATCCTATCAAGAAAATCCCTTACAGGCATGCCCAGCTGTTTGGGATTTTGTGGACTCTGGATGGAGTTGAGTTTACAACCAAGATCAGCCATCAACCAGGTGAGTTAGATCGATCTGGTAGATTCCTAAATCAGATGCAAACAGTTGTCCTACAGAAATCATAGCTCATGGATGGAAGGGAAATATTTTGAACATCTTTTTCTTAGATTAATAGATTTCCTAATTTTCAAAATTTATGTCAGTTATAGATCACTGCTAATACATTGATATCTGTCACAAATTATTGTGAATTTCAAATATTATACCAGCAAGACAAGCCCTGGTGTTTGGTTATGTTTGTACCATGAAAAAATGTCTAAGGCTACTGTGTAATTTTAGAAAGATCAACTTAGAGACTACCCAGAATCCAGAGTCATTTCAGAAGGAAGAGGTAGAGTGTCAGTTCTTTTAAGGCAGTGTTTCTCAGCCTTCCTAATGCTGTGACCCTGTAACACAATCCTCATGTGTGGTGACCCCCATCCATAAAGTAATTTTTGTTGCCACTTCGTCATGTAATTTTGCTACTGTTATGAATTACAATGTAAATATTTGAGTTTTCAGTAGTTTTAATCAACCCCTGTAGAAAGATTGTTCAACCCCCAAAGGGCTTGCAACCCACAGATTGAGAAATACTATTGTAAGGGAAAAAAAGAATTTTAAAAATGAAAAGACATACACTAATATCTGTATGAAAAGAGGGAAAGAAGAGAGAAAGGGAGGCAAGACAAAGAGGAAAAGAAGGAGAGGGATTTCCTCCCTGGCGGTGACTATGAGGAAGGAAAACACCCTGGGAGGGTGGATTTTGTAAACAGATGCCAAACTTCTATGCTTAAACTTCTCTTGTTCAGTGTCATGAAGTCATAAATCCACCAAAAGAATCACAGAGTCTGTTAATAACGAACCACTTTAAACTGATATGATTCAATCACCGCAATAAACTCAATAAAGCTCCTTTGTAAGAGACATTCCCATTGCTGGTAGAGTAATATTTATCAAGTGATATTCAAAAACAAAAATTATACCTTAAAAATCCACACTCAGGCAGGTGTGGCAGCAAGAGTTTATAATCCTAGCACTCAAGCATCTGAGTTGGGAAGACCCAGAAACCAGCCTTGGTTGTCAAATGACATAAAATAAAATAAAATAAAATAAAATAAAATAAAATAAAATAAAATAAAATAAAATAAAATACCAGAAAGTCACATCAGACTTAGGGATGGCAGACAAAAACACCAAGACTCCACCATAAAGTTTGAACTAAAGAATAAATATATTCTACTTATTCAATGATTGATTTCCATCAGTATTTCTCCTGAGCCATCTTTGTTTTCTAATAAAATATATAACTTTTTTTTTTTTTTGGTTTTTCGAGACAGGGTTTCTCTGTGGCTTTGGAGCCTGTCCTGGAACTAGCTCTTGTAGACCAGGCTGGTCTCGAACTCACAAAGATCCACCTGCCTCTGCCTCCCGAGTGCTGGGATTAAAGGCGTGCGCCACCACCGCCTTGCTAAAATATATAACTTAATAGTTCTAATTACGAAAGGCAGAGACTAGTTGCTATGCTGCTATATTAGTCAGGGCTCTCTACAGGGACAGCACCAATGGGGTGTGTGTATGTGCCTTTGCGTGTGTGTGTGCATTAAAGAACTTACTATCAACTTAAAAATCATACTAACAGAAGAATCACACCTGAGACTAAAAACCAAGTAGCTATTCTGTCCTGAATGCATCAGCAATCAGAGTAGTCCCACTGTGTCTGCCTCTCATTTGGGGTGGGTGTGACAACTGCCAGTTGTTCATTCCACAAGGCTGGAGCCACAGTAGTCCCTATCTGGTACTGGAATCCAGGATGTTTTGTGAAGAACCGCTAGTTCCTATTTCAGGATGAAAGCTTGGAAACACCGGTTCAGCTGTCAGCGAAGAAGTCAGCAGCAGCATATCAACTGGAGAAATCAGCTCGAAGGCAAGAGGGGAAGGTCAAGCTGCAGAAGGTAAGATGCTCATCCTTTGGCCACATCCTTCTCATCTGGGCGGTTACCTAAAGGTGCTGGCCCCAGTGGAGCTGGGTCTTCCCATGGCAATCAAAGCAATCGGAACAGGTCTTCAAGTATGACTCCCTCTGGGTGATCCTGATGTGTGACAAGTTGACATTAAAACCAACCGTAATTACTGCCCTGTGGTCTGAATTCTGTCATTTCTAGACACCTTCCTCCTTTGCAGAAATTGATGATCTTTCTGAAACAGGAAAGTCTGCTGACAGTTCAGAAGTCTGAAATGTGGGGTGTTGAACGAGGGTTACACTGATCTAAGCAGATCCCAGATGAAGTGCAGAAGAAAGAGCCAGCTCAGCCTTGGAGACTCTGGGGAGAATATGCCTGCACTTACATCTCTGTGCGCGGTCTCCATAGTTAAAGTACCACATTTTCCATGGTTTGATGAAGACTCCAGGGCCCTTAAGATATGAATTGCTATAATTCCTAAATCAAACAGCATTCAATTCAGTTCCAGACCATTGCTGGGTAATAAGACCGGTATTTCTTATTTTAATTAGTCATTTTCTACTTCTTCTAACAACTTCTTTGACAATCTCGGATTGCTTGTTTGTTTATATATGATAAAAGCCATGTTTCGCTAAAAATACGGATGCTCCATTTGAATGTCCATTTACATTTTAGTAGTTATAGAAATAAACTTGCCAGGCCTTTAGATTATAGCTTTTTATAGGCACTGAATACAATCACCTAATCTATTTTAATATTATCCCTTTCAGCTGTCTCGTGAGCAGCTCCTAACACAGCAGAGATATCAAGTGGATAATATGAATTCAAGACTAACTGCCTGAATACTCATCAGAAGCTGTCTTTTAGTTTGCCTGGAAATTTGCTCCTGACATTTGAAATGTTTGAGATGAACAGATAGTGATATGATCACATAAAATTATTTTGTGCTGTTGCTAGATTTTAAGCACCTCAAGCATGAAAACTAATTCTTATCCTTGGATCCTGAGTCCTTGCTCCTTGAATATTTAGGGTATCGATAAGACTATCAAGGGCTGAAGTGGTTAAGAACAAACACTGATTTTGCAAGAATTGACAGAGGTTTCTGTCCCACCACTTCCCATATCCATTTAGTCCCAATAAACACACAGAGGCCTACATTAATTATAAACTGCTTGGCCTATGAGCTTAGGCTTCTTATTAACTCTTATAACTTAATATTAGCCCATAATTCTTTTCTGTGTTAGTCACATAGCTTAGTACCTCTTTTGGTGAGGCAATCGTATCTTGCTTCTGGATGATGGCTGCAGACTGACTCTTTCCTCTTCCCAGAATTCTCCTGTTCTCATTGCCCTGTCTCTACTTCCTGCTGCTCACCCCACCCATACTTCCTCCCTGGCTACTGGCCAATCAGCATTTTATTAAAGTACAATTGACAGGGTATAGACCATTGTCCCACAGCATGCAAGGGACCTGAGTTTGGCTCCCAGAGCTCTGGAAAGACAGCGCACAGGCAATCTATCTCAGCTCTTTTCTGGCCACTGCAGGTAATCTACACTCGCAGGCATGTACTCATACACCTACATTTAATTAAAAAGTAATAAAAATAAATACATCATTAAGTGGGGTTTGTATCATGATTTAAAAACTGCTTCCCAAAGTGTAAGTTCCAATTGCCAAGAGCATCCCTCAAGCACACACACTAAAATTGTATGAAAATTCACGGAGGTATGCAGGAATGTATTTCTATCAAAAGGGATAGATACAATTATGTGCTCATTCCTTAATGGTTATACTTACGTCTTTGCTTTCTGTGTTTTATATTCCACATCAGATATTTTGACACATCATTTCTTAGCATGAGCATCCTCACAGATTACATTCTCTTTACTGCAAAGATGTGAGGTAACACGGACAAAAGCTTCAGTTGGGCTTTTTATCAGAGTCTCACTTCAAAGTCTTCCCATTAAACCGCACTGACTCGTCTTTATTTGCTGCAGGAACTATAAAAGCCGTTTTTCTTCATTGAGTAGCAGGCTCAGAAAATTCATTTCTTAGAAATATTATCCTAGCAGCAAACAAATGAGAATACCTCCAGAGATCAGGGGAAAGAAAGATGACTGACTGTGTCCTTAAAGGGTAGATTGGCCTCAATCATCTTCAGGCAAAACACTCTTTTCTCCCTTGTTTTTACTATTTTTAAGTAATTCTGTAATGTTTTTCCTTGTTCGTATACTTGGGGAACACTACGTACCATTCCAGTTTGTGGGAGCCCCCCCACACACACACAGATGCTACTCAGTGTTTCTAAAACTTTCAGTATGTGTTCGGAGGCCATAACTAAACTCTAAAACTCCAACAACTACAAAATATCCAAAAATGTGTGTTCCCTAAAATTGTACAGAAATGGAGGCAAAATTTCCAAAACTCAGAATCAGTTTTGATGTTACAGTTATAGATGCGTCGAGACCATGCAGAAAGTCCCCTCAAAAGCAACTCGGAGCTAGAATCCAGGCTCTCATCTCCACACCTACAACCACCAGCATGTGACTTCAGCCAGTCACAAGGTTCCCTGGATTGCAATGTTCTTTCTTCCAACTCAGCCAGACATATAAGTAAATGTAGAAAATGGTACAAATGGAACCTCTGTCTTCCTTCTAAGTCACAGCTCCCTGTCTCCTTCTATGAGACTCTGAGATCCTGAGTGAGGGACATGTCTAGCCTTTAAAATCACAAGGCATCCCAAACCTGCTCTGGAAACCAGTTGACAAGAAGAGTGAGCCCCTGGGTCATTAGCACACCCATATAGATCACCAAGGAGCAAAGCTTCTACCATGCATTTTTTGATTTATGTAGTGCCAAGCTATTGAGGTCATAAAACGGTGCCGCTCAGGCCCAACTCAAAAACCAGCTATGAAAAGTTGAGTATGGAAGAGAGACTGCCCACCCAGAAATTCAAACTTAAAGTTCACAGGCAGGAAATGGTCTGGGAGCAAAAGCTAGAAGCAACAGTTATGCTCTGAACAGAACCCAAGTTCTAGGTTCAGTCAGGAGCAGCCAGGGAGTAGAATGTGGCAGAAGAGGGTGCCATGCCAAGGCCATGAATTCTATACAGAGGGATTCCCGGCGCTTCTGGTGCTGGTGAAGAGGTATAGAGTGAGCAGAGTCCATGGTAGGGCCGAGCAGCCTCAGCAGCAGAGCCCAGACAGTAACTGCCTGGACCTCATTGGTCTGACATATAGGAAAGACAGTGAACAATCAGTTAGACCCAGAGAGTGACCACAGCAGTCTGCGGTGCTGTGCTGTGCCACCATGGCTGCAGTTTAGAACCCAGTCATCTGTGCCTGCCATCTTGAAAGTCTTGGTAGGCTCTGTGTTTCAGTTCACTGTGTATGTGTAGTCTGGTGAGCTGGCCAACAGCATCAGGTTACTAGCAGCAGAAATATGAACCTGGTGTCCTTAGCAGAAAGGAAACAGCTCACACAACCTTTGTGACCCTACTGCCCCACTAGAGTGTTGTGGGACAATAGTTTTGCCCTGTAAACATTTGTTTCTTGTGCTTGTTTAATAAAATGCTGATTGGCCGGTAGCCAAGCAGGAAGTAGAGGCAGGGCAATGAGAACAGGAGAATTCTAGGAAGAGGATTCTGCAGTCTGCAGTCCAGACACAGAGCAAGCAAGATGTGACTGCCTTGCCAAAAAAAGGTGCCAAGCCACGTGGCTAACATAGACAAGAATAATGGGCTAATAAAAGTTATAAGAGTTAATAAGAAGTCTGAGCTACTAGGCCAATCAGTTTATAACTAATGTAGACCTCTGTGTGATTTCTTTGGGAATTAATGGCTGCAAGACCAGGCGAGACAGAAACTTCCTTCCCTACGGAGAGAAGGCATTATAACTTTTTGAACATGCCCACTCTCAACAGCTAGTCCTAACTCATTAGTTGGAGATGGTTATGATTTGGGTTTCCTTTGTTTGCTGAGTGCTAACTGACTTAGTCACCTTCCCTGTCCCCAGGCAAGAGTGCCAGCTAGTGCTGGCTCTAGAACACAGGTCACCAAGTCCAGCCTTGGTAAGTTGAAACTCTGCCTCTCCTACACCCCAGGCACCTGTTAACTTCATTTCTGAGAAGGCCCCACTATTGTTCATGTCCTGTATAAAGACACGAGAGCCATGGTCAGCCTGACAACAATGTGAAACCATGAAATGCAGTTACTGTCTTCAGGGAGCTTGCTTGTTGCTAGCAATCTGTCCATTATGACCCTCCTCTGAGGTAAGCTGAAAGCCAGTGTCATTTTGTGTCCCCATTTTTCCTATAAAGAAATTTGGGGCATAGTGTGTAAAATGACTCATAGGTCCTTCTATCAAGGAAAGCTTTTCAAATTTGCAAAGTCCATTCACACATGTAATTTTGTTCAAGTCTGTAACAGTTGCAAAGAGTAGCCCCAGGCAGCTGGGGTTGTTTCCATTTTTAAAAGTTGGAGGAGCTAATGGCACATAGCTCATAAGAAGCAAGATTTGGGATTCTGCTTTAGTAATGTATGTAGGATTGGGTTGTTTTTGTTGTTGCTGTTGGTTTATGTAACGGGCCCCAGACTTTAACACAACTGATGCCCTATTGGAGGCACCATTCTGACCTAGGAACCCAGCACATAGAGCTCAACACCTGCCAAAATGAGAACAAAGACCTAATTTATCATAGTCCTAGAAAAGTCCTCAAATGTACTAACCTTACGTTTTGGCTTCTGTAGCTCAGCTCATTGCTAACTAGTCTCACTAATTGACAGATGTCAGCAAGTATATGGGTTCTGTGCATTAAAGGCCAAGAATGGTAAGGCTCATGGCTACACAATTTGGGCAAGTTCCCTTTATCACCCACCAGCTGGAGAAGAAACATTTTGCTTTCTGACTTTAAGAGTCTGTGTGACAACTCTAAATGAGATGTCTTCATCAAATCCCTTCCCTCAGTGATCAGGAAAACCCACGGAAGGGTAAGCAAAAGGAAGTGGGAACCGGAGAGGATGGAGGACACCAGGAGAACAGGGCCCTCTAAATGAACTGGCAAAGCTCAGCTGAACTCACAGAGACTGGCACTGCCTGCCCGGAGCCTCCACAGGTCTGCCCCAGGTCATCTGCATATATAGCACAGCTTTCAGTTTAGCATTTTTGTGGGACTCCTCAGTGTGCAGACAAGTGGGGCTCTGATTCTTGTGCCTTTTCTTGGGGCTCTTTTCCTTCTGTTGTTGGTTTGTCTTGTTCCAGTTCGATGTGATGCTTTCTGTTTTATCTCTTCATGCTTCATTTTGTTATGTTTGATTGTTATCTCCCAGAAACCTGGTCTTTTCTGATGAGAGACAGAAAGGGTGAGAAAAGATCTAATGAGATCCAGGTGGGAAGAGAGAAGGGGAGGGACTGGGAGTAGAGGGAGAGGAAACTAATTAGAATATAGCATAAGAAAAAAGAATCTATTTTTAATAAAAGGGAGGGAAAATGATCTATTATCAAAGAAAAAGAAGAGTTCGTGTGTTCTCTAAACAAGATTCCTTGTAACATTTGGTCAGTTTTGTGATTTTTTTTTCTTTTTGAGACAAGGTATCACTCTGTGGCATAGGTCAGCTTCAAATTGTTGTCTTGTCTTGGTCTCCTAAATTCTGAGATTAGAGGGATGGATAACCATATGAGGACTTAGAGACCTTTGATTCCACTGCCTTCCTCCACACTAGCAGCCAGAGAGTTCCAGCTCTGTAGAGTGATGCCCCAGCCCTCTGGTGCTGTTGACTGCAGGTTCCTTGAAGCTTGGAGCTCATCCACCCATTTCTGGGGCCTAGGATCCACCTCTCCACAGCGTAGGTCAGGAAACTGAGCAAGAAGGAAATACTAACCTCAAAGGGAGAAGACCCGTGGGTTCACGGCCAAGTGGCTGTCAGACAGCAGTGGCCACTCTTGCTCCTGCAGCTTTCCTCCAGTGAGCCAGTAAATGCAAGAAGATACATGACCAAAGGACTCAGCCGATCTCCCCAAGACCCAGGTATCAGTAACAATGAGGAGCCCATCTCCAGTCAGAACCTCAGGTGGCCTTCACTGACCCTAGACGCTATCTATACCTCAAAAGACCCCTTCCTACATTTAAAAACAACAACAACAACAAAAGACTGAAAACAGTATTTTTACTGTTGCCATAACACAGGTATATTGATTTTATGTGTAGAAATATTTTTTCTGATCTATATGTTCATTTTTCTTCTTCAGAATTTAAAAGAATTGAAAACGATTTTGTGAGCTCCTAAAGGCACCACAGGCTCTAAGCCCTGGGCTGCAACAACCCCAGTGAGTCAGGCCATTCCAGCCTCAAAGGCCCTCACCAAATGACACCCTCAGCCCAGACTCCCCATTCTTTACTGCTGCATTTCAGTTTTCAGAGTCAATGTGTGTCACATGGAAAACCAGAGAGGAAAACCTTTGATTTGTTCTTGGTGATGTCAGAGAACTCGCCAGTCTCTTTTGTGAAGCTTCCAAGAGTTGAGTTATCCCCAAATACGTTAGTGCTTGAAACTATCAGGGCAGCTGCGCTCCGCTTTCCAGCTGTTACAACAAAGACACACAACACAGGAAAACCGAAACCCCACGCGGCTTAGAGGCCATGATTGATGATTGATTTCTGTTTCTTTTGCCCCTCCTCTGTTTTTGCCTGCCAGCTACTCAGGCTACCTCCCCAGGGTCTCTGGCCCCTGAGAAGAACTGTGCCCTTGCCAACCTGGAGAAGTTAAGCTCGGCTCTCCAGCCTTGGAATCCACTATGTACTCAGTTGCAAGCTGTCTGAGCCTCAGCCATAATTAGCTGTAATGTGTTTATGGGGCCAAGAGAATTTAAAACATGCAAGACATGAGTCAGGACAGAATGATATCAAAATCCTTATTTATTTTGGGTTTTAGTCTAATCGCATTGGGTTCTACACACATCGTTGTTTTTCTTGGATATTAGCAATGTAGAGAGAGATGAGGAAATCCCTGCAGGAGATTTATATTCATGCGTAGACCCAGTCAATCCAGATTCCCTGGTGGAAGGCTTTATGTTTCTTCAACTCACACCCTGGACAGTGGGCTGAGCTCTAGAAGGTCACATTTGCTCTCCTTTCCTTGGGCCAATAACTCCATAAATGTTTGCTCTTTTGACCAGTACCATCTTGTTGTAGATGTGTGTCTGTTGAACAGCAAGAAAACATGAGCACATAGTGAAAGGCTAGAGGCAGAGGGGCCATGGCTTTGGGAAGCTCTTGGCATTTGAACTGAACTAGAGACACTCCTAACATTCTGTGCCAAGTCCATGAGAGTTTAAGGACCTCATAAGCTCATTGCATTTCTATGGTTCAGAAGCTCTGTGGACTTCTTTCCTAAGGGCAGAACCTAAACACCCAAACTCAATGCAGACAGCAACAAAGTGGCCAATTAATGTCAGTGTCATTTAACAACCTCCAAGAAAGGACATTTCTCCCAGAGAAATCTCAAGCTGTTCCCATGTCTGTTCCCACCCTGTGTACCTACCACCAGTTTCAAGATCCAGCCCTTTCTGATGTAACTCAGCCTTCAGAACGAATTCTGGCCTGCATTGCACCATGGATGAACCCTGAAGAGACTGCAGTGATTAAAATGGGGTGGGAGGTGTCTGTGGATGGTGAATTCACTGGGTGCTGAATTACTTGGATGAAAACAAGAACCTCTGGAGGTGGGTTGTCCTGGTAGTTGTACAAGAATGTAAATTTAATTCCACTGGGCTGCATCACTGAAAGTAGTTTGGAATGGCTGTCTTCACGGCGGCACATTTTACCACAGTTTGAAAACAGGCTCCATCATCCCTATCTTTCCTGTGTACCAGCCGCTTTCCAACAATTCTCTACTGAAAGGCACTCAGCAATTCCCAGCGCAGCTTATAGGTCCGCAAACATTTGTATGTTTTGAAGCAACATATGAAAGCAAGACTTCATGACCTAGGGTCTATAGATCCTGCTCCTCTGACTAGTGAGGCAGTGTCCACAGTGGGTTTGTAGAATGGTTGTGTAGGGCAAGGATGGGAGAGGGAATGTTGGGATAGAGCGGAAGACATAGAGAACAAGGGAGAAGCGATTGGAAGAACAAAACAAAAATTGTGCTCAGAAGGGCTGTATTTTCATTTGATTCTGTAAGTAGACTGAGAAGGGCCCCTCCCAGGCGCCCAATATAACAGAGTATGATATGACTATGTAAAAGTAGTGTCATAACGTCCATGGCTGTCTTTCATAGGCATTGGCTATGTACAAGACAGTCGTCAGCATAGTGTGTGTGAGTTTTACAACAATCCTATACAGGAACTGATGTGAGTTTTTTTCCTTTCCAGACTTTAATTCTTTGCCTAAATATAGTTAAATATGCTTACTATAAAACTGAACATCTTAAGTATGCAACTCAACACCATTGGCTGTATTCTCAGTGTTCTACAACTATTGCCATCTATCCCTGAACTCTTGGCATCACCTCAATCTGAAGCTCTGTCCCCATTAAATCCCAATGAGCAGCTCTCCTGACTCTACTTTTAGAAGTCACTCTACGTTCAATGGCTAGGACTCTGCATACTCTAAATTCCTCATTGAATGGAGCCATACACAGTTGTATCTGGTCTTCTTCACAAATGTGGCCACAAGATTCACTCGGGAGTACAGCACAGGTCAGAAATTCCTTCATCTTGAAAATACTCAGTTGTGTGAATGTGCTACATGGTTCTTGACATTCCATCATCTCTGGACACCAGGGCTGCATCATCTTTTGGCCACTGTGAATAATTGCAGTATGACTGCAAATGAGATGCAAACACAAAGGAGGATGTCTCTGTGATGTCAGTGGTGATGCCAGAATTTGAATCCAAGCAAATGAACTTAGGAGACCACACTGGTATTATTATGTAACTCAATGCAGTTATTAAAACCAGGTAGCTTCATTTCAACCAAGGAAACAATCTAAGTGACCATCAACTGACGAATGGCTAAAGCAATGCTGTTACATGTACACCATGGAAAACTATTCAGCCATAAACCGATGGAATCTTACCATGTGTGGCACCATGGACGGACTGAAATGATTCAGGCAGCGAAAGGCAAGTATGATCTGCTTACACGCAGAATCTACAGACGATCTCATAGACACTGAAGTTAGAACGGAATTCACCAGAGGCAGGAGTGGGCAGAAGAGCAGCAGGAATGGGGAAATCAATGGATATTGGGTTACAGTTACTTAGAATAACTCCAATGTGCTGTTGCATGGTAGAATGACTATATATAGGGAACAATAATGTACTCTAAAATTATAATAGCTAGAAGAATTTGTATAGCTTTCACTATTAAAAATGATAAATAGTCAAGGAGATAGCCATATTTAAAAATCAGGTACCAGGTAACAAGAGAACATGCACTAAGGGGTGAGGGTTCAAGAAATCAGGGCTTAGTTGGGGGGTATTTTTTTAATTTTATTGAGCTCTACATTTTTCTCTGCTCCCCTCCCTGCCTCTCCCCTCTAACCCTCTACCAAGGTCCCCATGCTCCCAATTTACCCAGAAGATCTTCTCTTTTTCTACTTCCCATATTGATTAGATCTATGTATGTCTCTCTTAGGGTCCTCATTGTTGTCTAGGTTCTCTGAGATTGTGAGTTGTAGGCTGTTTTTCTTTGCTTTGTGTTTAAAAACCACTTATAAGTGAGTACATGTGATAATTGTCTCTTTGGGTCTGGACCTAGAGGGGGTGTATTTTGCAGCATCAGTTTGAATCAAACTTTGGAAGAAGTGGGTTATTTCATTAGTAAGCATAAGTCACAATTTTAGACTAAAACAAGTATTGACTGAGATTTCTGTCCTGCCCCGTCCATTCTATTGACTGGGGTCCTTGTCCTGCCCAGTTCCCACAGTCATTAAGTCCCAAAGAAATCACACAGAGTTCTACATTAGTTATAAACTGATTGGCCCATTAGCTCAGGCTTCTTATTAACTAATTCTTATAACTTACATTAGCCCATAATTCTTGTCTGAGTTAGCCACATGGCTTGGTACCTTTTTTGGTGAGGCAGTCACATCTTTCTTCTTCTGAGTCTGGGTCACAACTGCAGAGTGTGCTTCCCTCTTTCCAGAATTCTCATTGCCCCACCTCTACTTCCTGCCTGGTCACCCCACTTAATACTTCCTGCCTGGCTACTGGCCAATCAGCATTTATTTAAAATATAAGTGTCTGGGTACATACCATTTTCCCACAGTAGATATGTTTCAAACTAGAATGTGAAAGCTATACGAATTTCATATATCTTAAATTATTATCATGTGAAATTTATTATGAAAATTTCTAAGCATAAATGAGAGACTTTTAATAAAAATTCCCTGTAACTCAGCACCCGGCTTAACCATGATCAAGGTACTCATGTCAGCTATCTCTTTTCCTCCTTCTTCCTCCTTCTCCCTTCTTTGGTTTTCAATTGCTAAAGAATTTTAAAATAAATTCCAACCCTCTTGTCATTTCACATCTATGTATTTAGCATATATGTCTAAAAAAATAGACGTGTCCTTATATAACTAACATACCATTCTCACACCCTAAAAATTAAAAATAATTCTTGGTCATGTAACACTCATTCCATATTCAAATTACTCGAGTGTCCTGGGGTCTCCTGCCACGTGGGCTGCATTACTCAAGAATCAAAGAAGACTCATGTGCAGTATTTGCAAAGCCTCTGCAGCCTCCTTCAGTGCAGAGCTGACTCCAGTATGCACCACTGGCTTTTTGAAGATGAGCAAGTCAGTTGTCATGAAAAAAAAGGCCTCTTTCCTGGGACCTTTTTCTGTCCTTTTCTTTATCATGTCATCTAACTGCTAGTGCTTTCTCTCTCTCTGTCTGTCTATCTCTCCCTCCATCCCTCCTTCCCTCTCTCCCTTTCTCTTTCTCTCCTTCTCTGTGTCCATATATATTATAGATATTGAATATATATTTCACAAAATACAGGTTAAAAATTGAGTGTTTAAACGTTTATTTTACTCTAAATCTTTAATGTCTCTCTTTTGCTGCAGAAGCTTCATAGGTGAAAATTGTGCACACCGTCTTCCCTGTCAAGAGACCTGACTGACTGCTGCATCCTTAGGTTCAAATTGCAACAACTACTCTTTCCAAGGTGCAAGTCCCCACCCAGCTTAGTGCTACTGATTTCATCATTGCTAATCTCTTCCCCTACCCTCTTGTCTTTTATTGTATACTGAAAAAGACTGACTTTCTAATGAAGCTGTTGATGCTATGCAACAAACGATTCTACCACCAAGTGACATAAAATGATAACCATCTCCCTTGAACAGCTTCCTGGCTCAGTGTTTGAGTAGAGTTTGCTCAGAGTTTCTGATTTATTTGATGGGTATTGAAAGGGCCATCCCTTCATTCCATTGCAGTCAGCTGGGTTCTGGGATGGCAAATCAAGTAGAAGTTTGATGGTCTGGCATTTTGTCCGTCTTCCCTATGGATGATTTAACACAAGGCTAACTGGAACTTCTTCTTGTCGCCATGGTTTCAAGATAGTTTTCTGTGACAGTGGCTTCAGAAAGGGGCTATTTTATGATCAAGGGCAGAAACTACAGTTTTCATGAGACCCACACTGAAGAACTACACACCATCACTTCCGCCTCATCCTTCAGTCAGAACAAGTCCTGTTCAGACTCTCTCTTGCTGAGACAGTTATAGTGACACGGTGCAAAAGGGGACTAGGGGTAATACTTAGTCTTGGTTTTCAACTTGACTGTATCTAGAAGGGATTACAATCCAGAAATGGAGGGCACACTTGTGATCGAGATCTTAAAACAGGAAGAGGATGCGCCTTTCATTTGAGTCTTGAGGTGGGAAGACAGGTGCTTTAGATGTGGATCTTGAGGAGGGATCCGGGCCACGCCTTCTGCTGGAAGCTTATCTAAGGACAATGGAAGAAGGCAGCGTCCTTCCATTCTTCTGCTTGCCCTCCCCTTGTCAGCCCATCCATTCCTGCACTGGCACTGGAGCCTGCTTCTTCAGGATTGCAGAAGACCAGATGAGAAACTCAGCCTCATGGAACAGGGCAACCAGTAGATTTCTGGACTTTCCATTTTCAGCTAGCCACTGTGGGATCAGCTGGAATGCAGCTCTGCGTCCTTCCAATAAATTCTCGTGTGTGTGTGTGTGTGTGTGTGTGTGTGTGTGTATGTGTGTGTGCATATATATGTATATATGTGTGTATATATAGAGAGAGAGATAGACAGAGAGAGAGAGACAGAGACAGAGAGAGAGAGATTCACAGATTCATTCCGGAAGTTCTGCGACTCTGCCTTAGTCATCATTAGAAACACAATCAACCACAGTTATGTGACGGTGGATGAGTTGTTGACTACCCTAGCTCTCCCCAATGAATTCTATTTCTTTCTGTTTAATGGCTTTCCCATGGACCAGCTTGACTTTGGACCCGTCAGTCATTGCATATTCCTGGACAGTGATCTTCTATCTAGGTCAATTTTCTACCTTTTCTTAAAGAATTTTCCTTCACATGCTAGAAGTGCTGTGCATGCGTGCAAAGGTGGTCAGCAAACAGCTTGGCCACTTTCATTGCCAATGGTCAGGCAAAGGTTGAAGTCCTTCCTTCCCTCCGTGGTTACCAAGCAGTCTTTGCGGTGTGTTCACATTCCTCCTTTCTGCTCCAGTTTCTAAGCCCCCCCCCCGTCTAGACTCACTGTGTTTCAATGTTTACAGTGACTTTCAGTTTCTCAGCTACCACCTCCTGCTGCTCACACTGCCTCATCTTGGACCAGCAGTGCTACGTTTTTCTGCCCTCCCCACTTTTAACTACTAGGGATTTTCACTATGGCCGTAACAATGGTTTTAAATCATGAGCTCATACTGAGAGTATAAAATTCATATTCTAAGAACATTACCACCTTTGATCTTTACCTTTGCAGGTGTTTTGTGTAGGAGCCATCAGTTCCAATTTGCCTACTGCTTTGTCCTACAAATAGTGTAAAATACGCAGGATATAATATCATGCATCCTACCAGCGATATGATTATGGCATGGCTTTGACATCATATTCTTGCTCTGTTTGCCCACGCAAAATGTTCCTCCTCTAGAAGCACAGGTTAATTGGTGCCTTCTAAAAATCCTTTGAAATCATTATTTGTTATGTGTTTCTGCCTCATATTCATATACAGTATATTTATTCACTCCCATGTGTTTGAGGACACTCTGTTGACTTTGGAGACCATGCACATGGTTCAGAAAGAGGGATCGCATTTCCATCCCTCCCCCATACAGAGATCTTTTTTTTCCTTACACTTATCTCTCCAGGTTCTGTTTTAGAAATACAAGCGAAGGACTAAATATTTGTCTGCACTTCCTCTCCTTCTAACAGAAAAGGTCTGTACTCTCTAATTTGCCAGTTGCATTCTGCTGTATTCCCAGGCTCTGTATCCATGACAGACCTCTCTCCTTTCCTTCTGCGTATAACTTATTTGTGTGGGCATTCTGTTGTTTCTTTCCACAAACCCCTAATTAGTGGAGACACCTGGGTTGTTTCCAGTCGTGTGCTAAGATAAATATACTGAAATGGCTAACTTTGTAGATGTGCCTTATTGTGTTCTTGGCAGCCTGGGAAGGATTTTTACAAGGGAGTTTCTGATCAAAGAGTTTAGTCACGGATAATTTCTCTAGATATGACCAATTTTCCTTCTATAACAATCATATGATCTTACATCTTTTCCAGCAACACCCACTATGCCTTGTTTCCCCCACAGCCTCACCCGAAATTATTCTGACAAACACGAGGATTTTGCCAATCTGTTGTCTTAAGGGTATGCAAGGGTACGCTTGCAGTTGATTCTCCCTGTCCCCATCCCGTGTGTATACGTGGGGAGGACACATACGGAGGCCAACGGTCAACATCAATTGTCTTTCTCCGTTGTTCTCCTGCAAAATCTTTTGAGATAGGTTTTCTTATTGAAGCTGAAACTTGCTGTCCCGTGGGCCTTAGTGAACCTCTTATCTCCACCGCCCCAGAGCTCAGATTGTAGACACATACTACTATGTATGGTTTCTGAATGAATGTTGGGGAATCCCACCAGGGCCCACATGCCCATACAGCAAGCACTTAACTGAGTCATCTCTTTTTAGGGTCTGTTTGCTACCTGTTTGCTCTGTCTGTCCATTGATTCTGTTTATAAGTCATTTGGGCATTGAAATTCCACCTGACATTCTGAAACTATTCCTTGGTATCAGAATTCAGTTCTGCACATATGCAAGGTTCTGTGGAAACATAGAAAGTCATGACTTAGGCTGAGCTGGTACTAGACGTAAGCTTAGATTAAAAAGGCTACGCTGGGTACTTCCTTGGGTCCTCATGTCCAAGGCTTTCTTCACTGGAAGAAAGACTCAGCATAATCCTTCACTTTAGAAGGAACAGAAGTATCCATCATCTGCCATCCTTAGGTAGAATGCCTGCTTCAGAGCCCTGCCCAGAGGACTTATCTGATATCTGGAGTTGCCCATCTCAGTTAATAACAAGTCTGTAGCTTCAAAGAGTTTTCCTGTTTGGTCCTGATGGGGAACAATGTCCTGGTTCAATGAGGGCTCAAAGGATGCCTTATATCATCGTGTCATGTGCCCAGGCACACCTCAGTTCAGTGTGGTAAACTCTTGGAGAAAAGCTACCCTGTGCCCAGTGATTAGCAACAGTAAATACATAAGATAATGGGGATGAAATAGTGACTATTCAGAGAGGGGCCCTGAACATATCATTACATGTCAAATACATATTTTGAATCAGTGAGTCTTGTAAATATGTAGAGCCGTTATATCACTTAAAAATAGAAGGTGAAAATAGCATTAAAATAGTGATATTCTAATGTATAATTTTCTATCATGCTTTAAATTTTATATAAAAGTTCCTCTTGTACTACTCACGACCACCACACCAGTGTGACAGGAAGCTTTTAATGACTACTCTCTCTGGAAGCCCAAACAAAAGCTGGGTGCTGTTAGGTCATTCTAGACCACATGGGTGTCATAGAAGAGAGAGGAGCAAAGGTTAGGTGGGCAGGGTGGGGCTGATAACAGTAGTCACAGAGGCCCAGGACAAGAGCGTCACTTGCTTCAGTGCTTGGCAGTTGCCATTTAAGTTTCTTAATAAATTTTATTCAGAGGATGCTATAGTTTAATTTTCCACAGAGCCATTCCTGGTCAATTTTTTTGTTTTTAATTTTTCCTCCTAAGAATTAAAGTACACTCATGGGAAAACATGTTCTTTGAACACTCTTGGTTTCAGTAAGAATCAAGTCAGATTGCCTGCAATTGGGGACATAGCTGAAGACCTTGGTCCACACCACAGGAAGGGCTGCTTGCCTCACCAGCATCAACCACTCAGCCAAGGCCAAGGCATGTAACCCACAGTTGCTTATTTCTTCAGGCAGTTCAAAGGCTTAACCCAGGATCCTTCGCATGCCAGGCAAGCCCTCTACTTTTGAGTTATATCCCTAGCCTTCTTTTAACTTTTTATTTTAAGACGAAATCTCACTAAGATGTTCAAGGTGACCTTGAATTTGCTCTGTTGCCCTGGCGCATGTTGAACTTATGATCTTCTTGCCTTGGCCTTCTGAACAGCTCGTGGGCTTAATCCTGGGCCTCCTGACCCTGTGCCAAGATGTTTTATTATAAAATCAGGTCAAATTCCCCTGCAAGACAAATGTACTAGAAAGATTTGTACAAAAGGGGAGAGAGAGAAGTGTGTGTGTGTGTGTGTGTGTGTGTGTGTGTGTGTGTGTGCGCGCGCGCGCGCGCGTTGGTGCTCACGGGATTGAATCAGCAGTCTTCTACTGTGCTGGGGAACAGACTCCACTTTGATAGGTAACCTGTAAAGTTGATCTGTATGACTTGAGACTGTCGCAGCAGGTGGTCACAACGACACCACAAAGGGAAACTTTTAGAATGCACGCACCTTCAGAATTGTATTCAAGTTGCTCTCCTAACATTTGCAAACCCACAGGTTGATTTAAAGAATACTGAGAAGCAAAGAGAGAAAAATGAGCAACAAGAGCTAAACATAAAGAAAACACAAGCAATACATATTTGCTTATCCAAGGGGCAATTAATTACAGGTAAGCCCTGTGCCGCAGGCCCCTTCCTGCGCACTGTGGTCCTGAGGGAATAATCACACAAAACACTTTTAGGAAGCATGAGTCTCTACAGAACCAGTATAAATCACCTCTTTCCTTTACCGCTGGGTCTACTGCTAAGAAGCTGTATAAATTTAAAGACATACTTCCTACCCCACATTTGCTGGAGCTGCCTGGTGACCAGTTTAGAGCCTGGAACAAGTGGAGTAGAGACGATCTTTCAGGTATCTGGCTTGATTTAGTATCCTCTTGGGAATTAACGGAGGATAGATCCAGACAGAAATTCTTCTGTAGGTTGCACGGTATTGGCATTCAGGGGATGGATAATAGAACCCGGGGTGTGTTGTTATCAGAGATGGTATTGATTCTATCAGCAGCATTAAGCTACAGTTTTCCCTCGTCACTATTTATGCTACTCTCTGTGATTTGTGCTCAGCAGTAATCATTTTTCTGTGGTTGCTGCAATTTTCTTGCTGTGGGGTTCCGACGTGATGTCCCAAGGATTTGGGATTCAGTTTTCCGAATAATGAAGAGGAGATCAAAGATGCTTTGGAATTAGAATTAATTGTTGAGGATGAAAAGGAAGCATATGTCTCTTATTTTATTAGTTGCATGAGGTGTTTAAGAGATAAGCAGCGGCAAGTGCAAGGATGCAGATAAAATCAGAGGCAATTTCAAGAGGGAGAGAGAGGAAATTAGCAGGAACCTGATGCTTTTTTTTTCTTTTTCCATGGGGGGAGGGGTGCGAGAAGAGGGACAGTGTGGGTGCATGGAACTTTAGTCTTTGGGCATGAGAGGAAAGGGTCTACCTTTGAGTTACATCCCCAGACCTGAAACTATCGCTTTAACGTAGACACCTGACTGTCGTCTGCTGACTCCTTCACAGGCAAGAGCAGGGGAGATTGAATTTTACCAAGCAGAAGCACTGCAACACAACAGAACATTTTTTGTTTTGTTTTGTTTTTCGAGACAGGGTTTCTCTGTGGCTTTGGAGCCTGCACTGGAACTAGCTCTTGTAGACCAGGCTGGTCTCGAACTCACAAAGATCCACCTG
>JAQHUG010000272.1:1537250-1573709 GCA_028555095.1 Dicrostonyx torquatus | reverse complement strand
CTCTGCCTCCCGAGTGCTGGGATTAAAGACGTGTGCCACCACCGCCCGGCTATTTTTTTTAAGGTTAAGTTTTTTAAATTGTATCTGTGTGCTGCGGGTGGAGTACGGATCCATGAAGTGCCTGGAGAGAGCAAAGGATCCTGGGAAGCTGGTGTTCCAGGTGTTCCTGAGCCTCCTAACATGGGTCTTGAGCCCCAAACTCGAACTCTGTGCAAGAGAAGTATTTGTCCTCAAGCACTGAACCATCTCTCTGGCCCCCATGAATGAATACTATTGGGGGAGGAAAAAAACTACTCATTTAGATTGTTTATCCATAGAATAGAAGAAGAAAATGGAATGAAAGCGTCATCGTAGTCCCACCCATCCACCGCCTAGTTCATCACAATACGTGAGGTATTGAAGCCCGTGTCCTTCAGGGAGGCCTAGAGATGTGGGAAAAAACAATTGGACTGGGTTCAGTAATCAAAAGCCCAGCACTTTACCATGGGAATTTGTTTAAATTTAGTCCCTAAAGTCACAGCATCCTAAAGACAGCTGTGATTTTCGTGTATCTAATGTGATAACCAACAACTGATCCTGTCACCATGCCAACAGCAGTGGCCTTCCTGTTGCAGAATGAAATGGAGCATCGGGCAGCTGGCGTCCCCCCTGCTCCTGTTGACATGCTAGAGTCTACCTTGTCCTGGGATGGTCTAGACCTGGGGTTTGTACTCAGCATTTACTCTTTGTCCCATGACTTCCTGGAGAGGCTTTCTGGAAAAATGTCATTGGCCACGTTGATTTCCTGTCTCCGCATCACGGCTGGATCTGGGAGGTAGACTCCCTTTGCATTGGCTTTTTTTTTTTAATCTGGAGAATGCACAGGAGCCTCTTGCCTTGTAATACACAGTCTGTCTCATTCATAAAATCTTGTCCTGGAAAAAGCCTCATTCATTCTCACAGAAGAGCTGCAGTTGGGAGGGCAAGGGCATTGAAAACCTTGGGAGATAGGAGACAATAGCGGGAGTGCTTGGCAGCAGCCCCTGGGCTGCGTTAGCAACATGTCCCGACGCCAGGGAGAGGATAAAACGCTGCAGTTATTTACTTGTCTCTTAGGAGCAAAAGAGTCTCTTTGCCTCTAATACAGATGCCAAATCCTCAGGACCCGAGTGAGGAAATGATGAGCTGTGTGGAGGATTGGCACCAAGTCCTGTTCTCCGAGATAGTGAGGCATTTTGCTTGAAAGCGTCCGTTGTTTAAAGAGAAAACGAGAATTGTGGGATTTTGTTGTCAATCAAGGGTCAGCAGCTTCCTCTCCCACTGGACGTTCACACACAAGGTCCCCAGTACCCTCCTCCCTCATCCTGCCGGAGAGCCAGGCTGGCCTGTTTTTTTGGCCACCAAAGGCAGATGCTTCCCTTTCGGAACCTCCTCACAGGCAACTTCAATCTTCCCAACGCTTCCCACGTTAATCATCGCCAAATACTAAACATGACAAGATTCAGATAAATAGGGTATCCATCCGGCATAACTCCTTTTTTGCCGAGGGCCCTCTAGAATCTGGAACACAATAGGTCGGTGTTTATTTTTCCACCAGTAGCATAATGGGGCTGATTTACAAGAGTTCACCGGCGTGGTAACCTGACAGTGATGGAGGAGCCCCTCGCTAGCGCCGTCACTCACACCATCCTCCTCTACTAAGGCAGTGTGCTCGATAATTGGAACGCTTTTATGTCTAGTGGTTCTGACAAACCTCTCCTTCAGGTCACCTATGGGCGGTCTAGCTCTCTGCTCAGCCCAACAGTGGCAAAGAATCTAAGCTGAGAAAGTATTGTTCCCCTCGCATTGTGGAGCAAGGGCAGTTCAAGGGAAGTGAGACTGGCGCGCGGGCTACCTGCTGGTGTGTAGTAAAATAAGATGGACATGATACCGAGTTGGGAGTACAATTAAATCTATTTTGCACCGATGTGTTGCTGGACAGATGAGTTTCCACATGACAGAACTTTATGATCTTTAAGGTAGACTGAACTAATAGATTGGTGTGGCGCGCACTGAAGTTACCAGGGATGAGAAAGCAGGCAGTGGTACATTTGAACTACAGGTTTCTCATATGCCCCACGTCATGCTGAGTTTTTATAGCTCCTGGCTTTCAAAAAGCCTGTTTCAAAGAGGTTTGCGCTAGACTGGGCATGCAGTTTTGCTCTGCAGATATTGTCGCTGCCGATTTAGTGGAATGCAATTAGGAAGCCTAAATTAAGTGGTAATGGAGAACCAGCTCTTGAAACTGGGGTTTCCACGGCAACCACTGCTTACAATACAGCCTTCAGTTCGTTTTCCCACTTTATCTGCAAAATGCACAATTGAGCTTTAAAACAGCTCGGTGCTGGAAAACGCACTGTAAACAACTGTTTGCAATGAGAGTTTTACACTGTCTTTAAATACAACAAACCATCATGTAAAATTTACTTGTCCACACTAATAATGTGAAATCTGGGTTGCCGATCGGGTGAGGGATTTTTAAAGTGTGTTATTTCTTTCCCATCATCAGATTTATTTTTAAGGAGAGATGTCACAAGTCATTAGGTCGCTCAACTTTGGTCATCCCTGCTCTATTTCAGTCCCCCTGACAATCTGTGTATTCCCCATAGTCCTAACATTAAAACACACGTTTCCTTTCAACACACCGAACATTGTCTTAAATAATCACACAGTGCTCTTTGTCAATGTTCTCTTTTTTCTGGCAAGACTTTGTAGATTCTTTTTAAAATATTTTCCCCCCTTTATAACACACAGTAGACTTGCAAGATTTTCACATTTACTAATTCGGGCATGTGCTGTCTTCAGAGGAGACCATCATCTCATCTCTCTGTACATTTAAAGGTTAACCAACTAGGAACTTCTTGTGTTATTCTACCAGAGAAGACAGTTGAAATACAGCAAGGAAGTAAGTGTATTTTCCAACACACAGTTCTTTAGAGCGACTCTGAGGATTTGCACCTTTGTAAAATGAATTTTCTCCTATGGTAAGGAATCCGTATTTTATATATAGTGCTGGTTCTCCTGTTTCCGTGCGTCAGAATTATATGCATACACCCATCTACGACGTGTGCATACTTTTTTTTCTCCACACAGGGGGAAAAATCAAATTGAGTACTGCAAAGAGAAGAGAGGGATAGAATTTGGGGTCTCCTAGCTATAACACTCTGTTTAATTGCCAGTCCTAACAGGGTGATCACTGGAACATGTCCGGACAGAGCCAAGCAGCTGGCGAAAGTCATGAATCCTCCACAGCACAGAAGGTAATGTTCCCCAGCAGTTCATGCTCGCTCAAGGTTGGCAGATTATACGTGTGTTGTTTTTTTACTGTGAGAAAGACACGGTGTGTGTGTGTGTGTGTGTGTGTGTGTGTGTGTGTGTGTGTGTGTGTGTGTGTGTGTATAAGAGCTGTCGTTTGTATGGTTTGGGCAAGAAGGCTCCATTCTGGTGTCAGGGGTCATATCTGCCTGGTGATGTGATATGTTCCCTACAGCCTTGGAAAGGAGTGCACTCAGTGGCAGGGCCTGGCTTGCTGCAGGGCCTTCCATTTTGACAATTTTGACATCAGCTGATTTAATGGCATAGAAGCTTTATTTCAAAAAAATTTATTTTCCCATTGTGTGGTAATTGTCTTAAAGTAGCTCCTATAACCTTCACATTTTGGGAAATATAAACATTGAAGAAAACCCTAAAGAACCACATAAAAATTTGGCTGCCATTTTTTAAGTTTCCCGATGTTTTCGAAAATATCTTTCTCCTCATTCTTTGTCACTGTTGTAGGCTCAACCAAAGCTTTATCGTAGCTCTTGATTATGAATGTATAACCACTCATTTAACATCTTTAAAACTTTAAACTTCGAGAAATCCTATGTATCATTTTGTTTACTTAAACATTTTAGCCAATCCTGTCCCAGTTATTGATAAGGGATGCCTCTTGTGTTTCCAACACCTAAAGATAAAGGGTCAGTTTCCAATAGAAAGACCATGAAGCATTCACAACATCTGTACAGATGTCCTCTTTCAACATCAGTAGCTGCTACCCCCAAGAATACAAGGTCACACACAGATTCTTCTTGTCTTGCCACAATGTGTAAATTGATGTATATGCATTTAATTCTTTTTGACAAAACTTTGGGGCAAAGAGAAAGTTTCCAGTGTCAGGAAATCCGTTGCGTATTCCAATAGCACATTCTTTGCAAGCTACATTTTCAGACTAAGCATATGTTTCGTGATTTACCCTCTCCAGGGAGCCAGTTTGAATTCAGGCACTAGAGGGTAGGGGGCTGCACTCAGGAGAAGGCAGCAGGATCTGTGTCATGTGCTGGTACTGTCTTCCGAGCTGAACTCTTCTTAAGAGAAAAATGCTGACAGTGCCAGAGACAGCTATCAGTGTTCCAAGAAGAGTGAACAGGCTACTTCAGTGTCCACCTGTGGGTGTGCCCCTCTTTCCTATACACAGCAAAAGAGATACA
The DNA here is from genome assembly GCA_028555095.1 of Dicrostonyx torquatus. NCBI lineage: Eukaryota > Metazoa > Chordata > Mammalia > Rodentia > Cricetidae > Dicrostonyx > Dicrostonyx torquatus. The sequence goes on along the minus strand of JAQHUG010000272.1, from coordinate 1,569,222 downwards.
GAATCCTGCTATGTCCATCCCTAACCAGTGGCCTGTCTCCACAAGCCCTGCCCAAAGAGATGCAGCACAGAAGCATGATAAAGTTACAGTCATTTGCACCCTTTTTCTTCTAATTGGACATTTATCTCGGCTCTCTTCTCCGCACTCCGAGGTTGGGTTCCGGATAGACTCCAAAGGAAGCTAGCTGGAGATCAGGGTAGATGTGCTCTGCCTTGGGTTGACTGCAGCAACTCGAAGTTCGCTGTGAGTAGTGGGGAATTTGCTCCTCGGTCTCCACTTCTGTACGGTAAAGTCCCTGTGCAGACTTGGCCCCCAGCTGGTGTTCCATGAGCAACAGTAATGAATGCTTCCTGTGATGTCAGCACTTAGGCAAGTGTTCTGGACAGACTGGCTGGATCTTGGTGGTTTGATTCAGTTCCGAGGATTAATCATAACTGCTTCACCTTTTTATTGCTTGTTTGTTTGGTTTGGTTTGGTTTCTCAAGATAGGGTTTCTCTGTGTAACAGCCCTAGCTGTCCTGGAACTAGCTCTGTAGACAAGGCTGGCCTTGAACTCACAGAGATCTACCTGCCTCTGCCTCCTGACTGCTGGGATTAAAGGCGTGTGCCACCACTGCCCAGCATGTTTCAACTTTTAGTAAGGACATGAGCCCATAGGTACCCTTCCTCAAAGAAGCAGTGGTTGAGTTATCATCTTACCTCCAGCATGTGAGCTGAGAACAGGTGGGTAAGAGTGTGAGTTTAGTGTGTTTCCTCTTCCGCAGAGCTAACTAGTGCAGGTAAGGATCCCAGAGGTTAATGGCGATGCCGGTGCTGTCTGCCATGAACTACAGTGATTGAAGCAAACATGACTCCTGGGGAAGACGGTCTCTGCTTTGATTACACGGAAATGCTCCTGCAGCCCCTTCCCTTCAGGTGACGTAAACATCTTAAGAATAAGCACAATAAATATGTCTCTAAGCACGGTGTATTGTGATTGTAATTAGCTCTTCCTCCTTTATGGGTTGCACGCATCAGATTATGGCTAATTACTCCCAGGCAGTTTGCTGGGTTCCTATTTTTGTGAGAAGCCTCACAATACATCTTTACAGCCATAAAGACACTCATTTGCTTATACTGAGGCCTTTATGCGCGACTTGCCTCTTTTCTATTTGAAAAGAAAAATTAAAGATGAACATCATTAGGGATTTCTCTTTAAAACCAGCAATCTACGCACGCTGCAAAAATCAATGCCTCCTAGGCTGGCTAAAATTCCACAATGAAGTCTTGCATTTAGAGACTTTGCCATGGCCAGGTAGCTGGCCATGCCGTGGAAATGGGGTATTTGTGATGCTCTTATCTCTACTCAGAATATTTCATTGCTTTTCCTGTGCAGGATTGGACTGGACTTGCTGGATGCTGGGTGAATGATGAAGAAAGCTCCTGGACTGGACAGACCAGGGGTCCCAGGGTACAGGGTGCTATTGTTAGGAAACCTGACCTGAATTGTGTCAAATTCAATTTTGGTAGAACTTAAGGTTATGTTTTAGTAAAGACAGACGCAACTGGGTTCTTGGTACCTCAAATGATTGCTTTAATAAAGTTTTAAAACCCTCTAGAAAGTATTCATGCTTTTTAACTGAAATTTTTAAATGCGTTTTTTTTTTGTGAACTCAACATCTCTTAGAATTTTTATTTTGGATCACATGGAGGAGCAGCCCTCTTGGCATTCCATGGGTGACCTTATGCCTAACTTCCAAGTTTATGGAATTCTGTGAGATTTTGTCGTTCCAACATTTCTCCCTTCCTTTTCCTCCCTCCAAACCTTCCGACACACCCCTCCTGCTTGCCTTCAAATCCATGGCCCCTGCTTTCATTGTTACTGACTGCATAGATGTATACGTACATACATTTACATTCCAAAATATAACCTGCTCATCTATAAATTGCTACTTTTACGTTTGTACCATCTTTCAAATTTATGTTTCCTTTTTTTTCGTACTTTTCTGTGCTTCCATTTCTATCATGATAGAGTCTAGAAATCAGTGTCCATCATCAGATACATTCAGAATGGCATGACTGTAGAACAGGCAGCTTGAATCTCAGTGTCTGATACTGACCTGTATGTTTAGATTCTTTTTATGGCCTAAATAAAACCTAAAGATTTCTAAAAATATACATATTCACATGTCTTGGAAGAAGAAAATTTTTACTTTTTCCTCATTTTTTTGAAACATTTAACCCCTTTTCAGAATTCTTTGTAGAATTTGCCACCAAGCCTGATAATCTGAGCTCAAGTCCAAGGACTCACATGGTAGAAGGAAAGGACCGATTCCTATAAGTTGCCCTCTGACCTCCACGGCCATGTTGTGGTGTGTGTCTCACACACTCATATACACACACACACACACACACACACACACACACACACAAATTAGTCAATGTAAAAATGTTAAATGCATAAAACTATCTTTTATTTAATTGTGAAAGCTGCAATTTTACATGTAAGCACTAGCAAAATTTAGACCTCACAATGCTAAACTTCTTCACAGGTCACCAATAAACTGGGATCAACATTTCCAGATGTGCAATCTTTACCATAGTAGACAAATTAATGTTGAATATGACATATCATCGACTTAGATGGCTACAATGATGACAATTATTATGATGATGAAGATGGTAGCCACAATTATTTGAGCTTGATGCTTTATGAACATAAATTTGTTTGCTCCTTAGTGTAATTCTGACCCTATAGTCCCAGAAAGAAATGACAGGAAAGAAAGAGTTAGTAATTTGCTAAGGAAAGAGATGGGGCCAATGTTCAGGGTCTGGTAGCAAGTCCCACCATCTATTACTGTTTTTATAATAAAGACGTATGTGCTTATTTTACTGTCTTCCTTGTGGCATATTATCTATGCTTAAATCATACCTGGCTCTTAGGGGACTTATTAGTTCAATCTTTAGAGAAGCTGGGATACTCACCTGTTCATACGACCCTGTGCCCACATTGCCTTGACTCTTCTGCCAAGTTGAGACCCCTGAAAACTTCTCTTGTACCATCAAGCACTGCTCCCCAAAACATCTCTTCCAATCTTCCCCCAATGCTCATACCTCCCAACAGGGGGACCCTGCACCGTTCTTCCTCCACATCTGTACAACAACCAAGCTAATAATCCCATCCTTCTCATATTGACCCCCTTTAAATTATACCTTCATCTCAACTTCAAAAGAATTAATAAAAGTAGATACTAGATTGTCTCACTCCGAAAACCTGGTCCAGAGAAATGGTGTCATCTTTAATGAGCTGACTGTCCTGCACTGGGACATGTCAGGGATTGAGATGCGCCTATCTTCTCAGCTTGATCTAAAAGGAGACTCTGCAGGATGCCAGAAGATGCTGACGCTGATTCCACCAATGCGACACTAAGGCAAGCCAGGCAACCTCTGGGGCTCCATGGGGGTTTCTGTGTTGCCACCCTTTTGAAGGATTTCATCTTTTTTAGAGTCAGCCCACATTCCTCCAATGCACAAATTAATTTCTTCAAAATCCAGGCCTCAAAAATATTTCTTTTGCAGGAGGAGGATGGTGGCTCAGCAAGTAAAGGAGCTTCCTGCATAAGCGTGATGGCTTGAGTTCTAATTCTAGAGCTCATGGGAATCTGGAAGAAGAGAACCAAGCCCCTAAGTTGTCTTGTGATCTCCACTGTGGCAGGTGTTCCTATGTGTGCACATCATAAACACACACACACACACACACACACACACACACACACACCAATAAGAAAATAAGGTTAAAATTAAGATTCCTCTTTCAATTTGATTTTTCCAATAAGACAATAGGATCATTAGAACCAATAAGCCTTTCTTCTCATTGTGGACTGATGCTAGGAAGAACCCGAGAGGGGCTTTGACACTGCAGAAAGAATTCCGTTCCTGTTGTTAAAATCCTAGCAGGGAACATAAGTGAATGGAACAGATCAGCAGGCAAGTGTGTCACTGTGGTCATTATTCTTCATTTGTGCCCCTAGACCATACTGGGCAAAGTCTACATGGAAAACGTACATGAGAATACGTGTATTACATTCAACTAATGTAGGTTATGATAAGGACAGGTCCACACTTACCTTTCAAGAAGCCTACATGAGCATGAGGCGCACTCACAGCTAGTGAGCTTCCTGGGAAGGGTCCTTGTGGAAAGTCCTTTCATTACTGATATTTTAGTTGGAAGAAAACTAGAAAAACTTGGTACCTAAAAATAATACTATGTGATATCATAGAAAAATTAGTGTCCTGAGTACTTGGGAATGAACAAGCACATAGCTGGGGGTTATTAAAATGTGACTCCAGTGCTTTCAAAGAGCTGGTAGGTAAAGCCATTTATTTCTTCACGCGACACATATGTATTGAGCACAGGCTAATACCTGGTTTTGTGAACCTAGGGCAGGGAACAGGCGTGGCAATAGCCCTCATGGACCATACAACCTAGTGTCGATGCCATGCTCCAAAGAAAAACATAAGCACTGACCTGACTGTCAACTTCCATATAGAATTACCATGCCTGCTTCCTTCGGGGCTTGAATGCCATAAACCGAAAAGTTCCTTAAAAGACAAAAGCAAATTGGTCAACATTTAACATTATACATCTATATTTTAAACTTAATTGTATGGTATTATGCATGCTATCCTTTAAGAAGCAAGAATGTTCAGGTATGCGCTCTGCAAAGAGAGAAAGAGACAGTGTAAGTACAGTGCTTTCTCTGCCACTGGACGGAAAATAGCAACAATAAAAACAAGATGAAAACTGTCATCAGAACTTGTTTGCTTACCAAACGAAGCTTCTGTGAAGACTCATCGTGTCTGAGTCAGGGTTACTATTGCTCTGATGAACCACCATGACCAAAGCAAGTTGAGGAGGAAGGGGTTTATTTGACTTACACTTCCACATCACTGTTCATCATCAAAGAGAGTCAGGACAGGAGCTCAAACGGAGCAGGACCCTGGAGGCAGGAGCTGATGCAGAGGTCATGAAAGAGAGCTGCTAACTGATGGTTCACAACCATTTGTAACTCCAGTTCCAGGGGACTGAAAGCCCTCTTTTGGCCTTTGTGGACATCAGTCATGCATGTGGTACACAAACATACATGCAAGTAAAACACTCAGACACATAAAATAAAAATAACTCCAGTGTTTGCTTGCTTGTTTGTTTGTTTTCAAAGACTATGGAACAGGGATGGGAAATTTGGCTCACAATACACAACGGTACATTACACTTACTGCATTGGTGGCATCTGTGAAATGGAACATTACATATATTGTCCAAGTGTCATATCCGAGCACTTTAGAACCACTCAAAGCAACGTTCTGCTGAGTGACTGTCTGTACGCACCACTGCACTGAGAAAAGCCTTGGGCTGTGCAGTGTTTGCCCCAAGATTTCTGACCTTGTACTGAGCTTAAAGAAATGCATGTGAGACCACAACACTTTGACCTTCATTCCTGTAACAAATCTTAAATAACCCAAAATTGAAGCAAGACCTCACCCTGAAAGCTATTAAATTACAGATGTTAACAGCCTCCGGCTGCTGGGATAGCTCAGTAGGCATAGCACACACTCGCATGCACGGAGACCCAAGTTTTGTCCTCAGAGCCTTTGTGAAAACGCAAGGCATGAGAATATAGTAATAAAATGAATGACGCCTGCTACTGTACTCGCAGATGAGTGTCCCATTCAACCTTGTAAGAGAAGCCTCTGCTTGCCACGAATGAGAATCAACACTAAGACCTACAACTGGACAGTGTGCAGCACTCCGTCTGAATGGGTGTTTTCATCCAAGCCTCCCCTCAAGTCTCGGGGATCTCTGAGGAAGAGGAGGCAGAAATGCTGTAGGATCCAGAGGTAACGGGTGACTGCATGCAAACAGTCTCCACATATAATAGGACTGATGCGCATCTGAACGTACACAGCTGTGGCAGATCTCTCAAGATCCGTACAGATTCAAGGCAGGTGGGGTCCCAGAATGGAATGGAGGAAGTGGACACAGGGTCTCACCCCTTCTCAAGAAGCTATTTGCAACTGGTAACCTCCTGACAAAGGGGAAATGAGTTTTCTCTAATAGAGGATCGCTGGATTCATCCACCACAATCCAGAGCAGCCGTGTGTGTGTGTGTGTGTGCGTGTGTGCGTGCGCGTGCGTGCGTGTGTGTGCGTGTGCATGGGTGTTCATGCATGTGCTTGCATAAATGTGTGCTTTTTGTTTCATTTTGTTTTGTCATTTTATCTTACTAGTTTTTTGCTTGCTTTTCATTTTCTATTGTTTGTTTTGAGAGGGGTGAAAAGAGATAGAGACAGACAGACAACATGACATTGGGTAGTAGGAGGTAGACATATCTAGGAGGAGTTGGGGAGGGGGAAATTATCAAAATATATCGTATGATAAAAAATTTTAAGCAAAAGAATTAAACTGACATAGGACTTTAGAATAATATAACTTTTTAAAGCATTAGGTATGGTGATACGCAATTGTAATACCTGTTTGAGGGAAGCAGGGCCAGGAGGGTCCTGTTTGGGATCCTCAGTGGACAGCCAAGATAGCCCAATTGGTATGGTCCAGACCAGTGAGAGTCCCTGTTTCAAAGACAATGAATACTGTTCCTGACCAGAGGCTGTCCTCTGGCCTCCTCAGCATATACATTTATGTGCATGCCCACCTGATATCATAAGCATGCTATATCAAAGGTGTAGATGAACATGTTTGCCTTTGCCTTTCTACAAGGTCAAATGTATCGAATAACTATAAATCCACAAGGTACAGCAATTTCAATGACAAGAATTTTCTAAACACTCCCACCTAATTTGGTGATCTGATCAAGGCAAACACAGATTCTTTGATGTCAATCTTAGTTACTAATTCTAGCTCTATATCATACACCAAACAACTTTCATTAACTATAAATACATATATGCATGTATGTGATTTGTAGAAAGATTCCAAGCTAATGTGGCTACAAAGGAATTCAAGAGGTTTTAGATGTAAGTTGGTCTGTATAATCAACCTGAAACCAGACAGTGCCAAGAATTTCTCCTGGGGTCGAGGGAGACTCAGGGTTTAGAGCAAAGATGAAATCAGCTTCAGAGATGAGAGGCATATGTGTTTGTCTGATGGATCAGGAATATGACAAATGGCAGCCAAGTAGGTGGGCATCAAAAGCAGGGGACCAAGTGAAGCAGAAGCCTCAGTGAGAGACCTGCATGTCACCTCTTGCTACTTCACCAAGTACCAGAAGATAGGTCAGTGGGTGCCACAGCTACCACAGCACTAAGGGTTTTCAACTCTAGAGTGACCAAATGACAGAGTCACACCCTTTCCCTGCTTGGCACAATCAATAAGTTCTTTGGCCTGGTTTCTCTAATATGATTTTAGTACACCTTGTGGTCTCACCCCTCCATCTACAAGTACACAGAGTGAAACTCCTCTACTAGGAGTGAATCGTTTTCAGTCTGTGATATGTGGGTGATGCTGGACAGAGGGCATCACTCAGTTGGCCACCCAAGAACTCAGTCATCTTCCACCTTCAAGTGAAGTTAAAAGCTGCTTGCAGAGTGGAGTCTCTCAGAGTGAGGCACAGTCCAAGAAATCACTGTTCTTGAACAATATGAATAATTTAAAATAGGGTACAGCCTAATTTCAACATGAGAGAGAGAGAGAATTTTAACAATCTTGCACAATTTATATAAACATTAGAGAACTGACTACAAGTGAGGAAAGGCAAAAATTGGTATAGGGAACTAAAAACATCTGAGTGAACCCAAACTATCTCGATTCCCAAACCTTGATGATTTCTCCTTTCCAAGAGAGGCAGGCTGCCTTCCTTCCACTGGGAAATGAAACTTTCTTTGCTTTGATTGTGACCCCTAAAATAGTCTCTTTGGGGATTGTTTCATCGCAGACAGATGCTCATGCTTGCTATCTCTCCACGTCCTTGTCTACTGTGAGCATGCACTGCCTACTGATAGGGATACACTCTCAGAAATCAATCACTAGGCAAATTTGTTATTGTGTAAACATGCTACAAAAACTTACACAAACGTAGATGCCATAAGCTAATCAATGTGGGTTTTTGATGCTAACAGGAGATGTAAGTTAGATATGGTACTTCATGCTTATAATCACATTGCTCCATAGGTGGAGGTTGAGGGATTCCCAAATTCAAAGCCAGACTGAGCTTTGAGACCTTGTCTCCAAATACCAAAGGCAAAGGATGTAGCTCAGTAGAATAGCTGCCTACCATATGTGAGTCCTGGAATTTCATTCCCTGCACCGCAAAACAAAAAGATAAGGATGGGGCACCTATAACACTGCTACCTCAGTATATGAACAGACTGATCCATAGTGAACTTTTGTCTACATGAAGTAGAGAAACATACTGTAAAGTAACAGATGAATTCATACATACGCAACAGCAGCATGGCTGTTCATTGTCCATCATTATGTGATGGGAATAACTGAATTGCTATACTTTTACATGAATGGCAAGGCAGTAGGTTTACACCAGCGTCACCACAGTCGTGCAAGCGATGTCGTTTGCTAGGATGTCACAACGGTTACAGTGTTATTAGGCAGCAGGACTTTTTCAGCTCCACTATAATCTTATGTAATAATCATTATAATATGCAGTCAATTGTTGGCCTAAATGTCATTATACAATACATGACTACATTTTTATTCCTTCCAGGATTATAACTGGGAACTGTAGAGGAGGGGACCTGGGAGCAGTAGGGAGGACTTACATGTCAGCAAATAGTGGGAGGACTATTTCTGGAAAGAATGAAGTGTGGGTGAGGAGTGAGTCACGTGTTTTGCACATTCTACCGCTTGATTTGGGAATAAGGAAGTCAGGGAAAGAAAGGGAGGAGGAAAGGGAAGAGGAGGGAACAGAGGGAATGGAAGGGAATGGAAGGTAATGTGAGAATAAAAAAGTATTAGAGAGTAGCAAGGATTCCCACTGAGATGGTCGTTGACTGTTACACCGTGAAGAGAGCATCAGAACTTGAATTGCTCAACTTTGCTGATAAGATATATTTTCCACATGCTTAAGTGATGTCCTGATGATTTTTTTTATTTTTATCTGTTCTTATTTATCAGTAAATATTGATAAAACCAATAATGTTCATTAAGATTATAATATGCAAGAAATTTATAGATGTGAGAAATGTTAAAAAATTTACGTGGCAAAATAAAGTCATAAAACACTATGCAAACATATCTCAGTTCTCCTTTTTCAGTACTTTCTAAAATTTCTAACATGAATGTATCACTTTGTTTCAGGAAAAAATATTCAATTATAACTTTTAAATGAAAGGCTGGGGATATAGGCCAATGATAGAGCACTTGCCTAGCCTGCACAAGACCTATAACTGCTAAATAAATGAATAAATAATTCGCCAGAGGTTTGTTGTTCTGTCCCAGCAGCTGGGCAGGTTGACCAAATAGTAGCCTATGACAAAGATACAAGACAGTATGAAGTGAAGAAAATAAGGGAACTTGAGCACAGTGGAGAAAGGTTCCCATTAGAATGTACAACATACATGCTCTCCTTACATTGTCTCAAAGAGCCCATGACTGTTGACATACAGATATGTGCAATGAAGATGGGAAAATACCCTGCCTTTCAGAGATTAGTAGATACTAACTCTAAATGAACATCGATCCCTGTGGATCCCGAAGGCCATTGTGGTTTGCCAGTCAAGGGATGAGTTAGAAAGATAAGATGCAAGTAGATCTCTGACCCCATCCTGTGGTGAGCATTTCTAGTCCTTTGTGGATTCCCTGCAACAAACATGCAAGGAAAGGAACCGGTGCGTGGGTTGAACTCCCGTCCCATGCTTCATCAAACCAACAGCAATCTCACACATCACAGATGAGGTCATGAAGATGAAGCTAGCCATCGCAGGTCCATAGAAACGAGCAAGTTGATGCAGATGGCATCCTCACTCAACTCACCCACTTAGTCTATGAAAAAGGAAGGTGGACCTTGAAAAATGATCCTGGATTAACATAATCAGATGGTGATATCATATACCCCTGCTGCTCCTAGGATAATCTCATTACTGAAGGAAATCAACAGATCCTGGTGCCTAAAATGAATCTATCAAGCTGACAACGGTGTTTCTTTTCTAATAACTATAATTCACTTGGAGCAATTTGCTTTCACTCAGAAGTACATCTTCACCATCTGGTGTCAGGAGTGTGTCAGTTCTCTGACTCGTTCCCAATCGATTCCACAGACCCCCACCTCATAAGGTAGGTGCATAAGATAGAATGGTAGTAGCAGATACCATATCTTTGGAGCAACGATATAGAGAAGTTAAAAATTCAAAGATCTTCCCTTTACTACAATTGAAAGTTTGACTCTTCCAGTATTTGGAGCCCATAGGAACATCCTCCCTAAAGTCGCCCTGTGCTACATCATGAACCCACCACTATGCCTCATGAAGCCTCAATTCCAAGGGAAAAAGCTCTCCATTCATTGGAGCAGCTTGGTCCAGTTACCAAATATTACACAAGGAGACCTAGGGCAACAGGAGACACTGCAGATGGCCCAGTCCCCTATAAAGATTGCTCTGAGACACAGCAGATCTAGAAAGAGACACAGTCGAATGCTTGTACAGAGTGCAGGGCAATTCCAAAAAGCAAGGTTACATCCTCGTGAACATGGTTATCATCCTTTCGAGATACGGTACTTGGTGTATTTACAGATCCCAATAGATAAAGTGCCTGACTGTAAGGTAACAAGTAACCAGGTGTCCTGTACTGGCCATCAAGACCTGGCTGTGACCTGAGCCATGAAGCCATTAAGCTGGATGTACCCAGCACTGAAGCATGTCAGGCTTCAGCCTCATGGGGACTTTGTTAGAGATAGTTGGAAAATTGGGGACGGGGATTGAAGGAACCTGTTTTACAGACAGTTCCGCGTGCTAATGTTGGTTGCACTCATGGGATGGTGGTGGTTCAGCCATCACACTACCCTCTAGGAGAGACAATGAAGAAGGAACTTCAAACAGCAGGTGTTTATTAAGAAGTGATCTTTTCTTTTCCCTCTCCCTTTTGTTTGTTTTTCTTTTTCACTCTCTCTAGAGAGATAAGCAGAAGCATAAATGGGGGTAGTGGTTTCACCACGTGATCAAAAGTTTGGAGGTGAACGAGGTTGAAAGGTTTGGCAAATAGGCACATGCTCACAGTGGAAAGGCCTTGGGTATGTGGGGAACCAATTGTCATAGAAGCAGCATCCTGTCCATGTCTGCCAGGATCTCTCCCCAAGAACCCTAGCATTTCCTCATGGGTTCGAAGTGAAGTGGTCATACTAGTGCATGTGGAGGGGACACACGGACTGTCTCTCCCAGGGCTGATGCCTCTCGATTCATGGCTCAACAGATCCCATCAGGTCAGAGAAGGGAAGAGCTAGAACTGGACTTCCTTCAATCTAACAGAAGCAGCAGCGTCTTCCTTGGCACGGAGCCCAGAGGGTATGCTGCTTTCATTCCACTATCTTCCTTACATGTAATACCAACTGAAAAATGGCAACCTAGAAAAATGACAAGTGTATTCTAGAGTGGCAATATAGCCTCCGAACCAATCATCTGTATCGGACACTTTCCCTTTCGCTGAAAGATATAAATCAGGCAGCCAAGGAAGTGAGCTTGGCCGTTAGTAACACTCCCAGTACACCTCGGTGCTTCCTACAGCTGCAGCGTTGGCATAGTTTCCCAGGGAGGTATTCCTTCAGAAGGGATTGTAGCAGTGATAGACAGTATGTCACTTGAAACTGCCACCTCTCCACAACTCCAGGATGCCTGTCAACCATCCTTGGTGGCCCTGACGAGGCAACCATTTGATGGTACGATGTTAACAGAGGTACTTTGGGTTCCCACTAAAAGCTTCCTGCCTGAGTAGCTTCCTGTAGGAGTATCGGATGCTTATGAATGATGGGCCGTACATGTGATCCAACTGCAGGACTGTTTTTCCCCATGTTCCATCTAGAACAGGTCCTCCAGCCCCACCCCCATGGCTGTCGTGACTGGTTGCAGGTTTCTTCCTTCTGTGCTTACTTTGGTTTCAATTGTTTGCAGCTGACTGACAATTGATGAAACAGGAGAAGCACATTTGGAAACATGTAGCCCAAACCTTAAATTATGTGTGCTCTTTAACTCAGCATCCTCTACCAGGATCTTACCCAAAGGAAGAAATACACGCATGTGTCCAGCAAATGAATTTGCCCATATGCATCTTTATTTTAATTCACAAAAATGCAAGTACTCATCAACCATTAACAAATAGTGACTAAGCAAAAAACTTTAGTGGCCAGGCAGTAGTGGTGTATGCCTTTAAGCCCAGCACTCTGGGGACAGAGGCAGGTAGATCTCTGTAAGTTCCAGCCCAGCCTAGTCTACAGAACGAGTTCCAGGACAGGCTTCACAGCTACACAGAGAAACCCTGTCTCAACAAAAACAGTAAATAAATAAATAATAAATAAATAAGCTAATGAAATACAGACAAATCTCAGAAAATGGAGTATAAATGGCCAATAACCATGTAAAAGGAAATGCAAATTAATGGTCAATAACCATGTAAAAGGAAATGAAAATTAAAATTATATTGAGATTCTGTCTCATACAAGTAAGAACAGTAGTCATTAAAAAAACAAGCAAGCTTACTTTTTAAAATTCATTAAGTCCAATTTGTGCTGTTTATATACTCTTGGGTGTGACCATCCACACGAGCACTGTCAATGTATCAAGGTTCACACCATTAAAGAAAACTGGTTCCCCCTTTCCCAGCAGTTACACATAGCTCCTCAGCTAGGGGTCAGATTCCATGCCCACCTTCTCCCATGCTAGACTTCCGCCTGGCTTGGTCTCGTGCATACTGCCATAAACACTGCCACTTTATATGTCCAATCACCTGTTTCGTCTGGAAAACATAATCCTCCCATTCTCTCTTAATAAACCCTGAGCCCTGGGAGGAGGTGAGTGGTTATAGAATGGGTAAGGATGGATCTGGAAGGAATTGGAGGGGTGAGTATGATGATAAACAATGTATAAAATCCCCAAAGAATTAACAAAATATTTTTAAAAGAACAGAAAGAATCAAATATTTAATAATAAAATATCTAGATGAAATCTTAAAAGAAAACAATAAATGTTATCAAGGATGCAGAGAAAAGAAACTGCTGGCTCAGATGTAAATCTGTCAGGTCCCTTTAGAAATCAGTGTGGAAGTGACTTTAAAAACTGAAAAATAATCTTCCCTGTGACCCAGTGACTATTCCTGTGCATTTAACCAAAGGATTCCATCCAAGTTGACATAACACAGGGAGACCTGCATATCAATTACTGTAGCACCAGTCACAATATTTTGTAGACTTGCCTTGAGAGGCTTTACCCTTTCTGAAGAATGGATCAGGGCTGGGTCCCTAGATTGTTTGTAGACACATAGCCAGGATCTGTCTGACTCTGTAACTACATACCCCAGTGAGAAGAGCCACCATTGATGTAAAACAGGAAGCACAGAAATACGTGTGGGTAAAAGATTAACAGAAGTCCAAGGCTTGGGATCGGAAAGTTGGGTCTCAGTCATGAACATATTCTTTCCCTCCAAAAGCAAAAGAAGTTATCTGGTTGAACACAAACACAGGGATGAAATCATTGATCTCACACAGTCTGGAGTTAGAGAGATACACTTAAGACAAGCAAAAAGTCAAGTTACCTTCAAAAGATCAGCCTCCTCCAGAAGAGCATTCATGAGATTTAGACTCTCAGCGATTCTGGTCAGTTATAGATGGAAACACCGAAAGCCACCTTGAAAGGAAGGAAGAGTTTCCCTGACTATGTTCCGTTTTATATGGTTAAAGCAGTTAAAACTAGCAGAGTTGGTGGGCAGTGGTGGCACACACCTTTAATCTCAGCACTCTGAATGCAGAGACAGGCAGAGCTCTGACTTGGAGGTCAGCCTTATCTACAGAGCAAATGCCAGAACAACCAGGGCTATACAGAGAAACCATGTCTTGAAATGCTAGGGGAGTCTTCGAGCTGGTGCCCAAGCAAGGTCACCGTACTCATCTCCTCCTTCTTCAGTGGTTTCTCCCCATCTGGCTCCATCTCTTCATCACTATAGCAACTGCAGTACAGAAAGGCTCAGCCCAGGGCAGCTCTGGGCTCCACAAAATACTCAGCTCTTTATGGACCCCATCTCCAGTGAAAAATCCATGAAACTCAAACCCCAGGCCTACTCTGGTCCAGACTGGGAAAGAACCTGCAAGCTTCTTCCTCAGAGGAAGACCAGTGAATACAAGCCAAGCCCTATGTCAGCTTAAAGCCTGCTGAGATGGAAAGGCCTTTGTTTGGCCTTTCTTCAATCAGACATACCTTGTCTTATGCAACAGGTGTTTTTTTTTAAAAAAAAAAAAAAAGAGGTAGGGCTGGAATCATTTTAATGCACACCCCAGTAATTTTAATTCAAGAGAGAAAGTTAGCTACTGAGAGAAACCCTGTTGTAAATCCTTTCACAAACTGAGGAACATTTAAGTAATTGCCCTTTAATTTATGTTCTCTGTGAGGTCAACTATTTAAGTGTCTATCTTTCTTAATTTGAGACATACCCGAATTTATAGTATGCCTTTAGAACTCATCATGGCTAGGAAATGTATTTCTTTCTCTCTTAACAGAAAAAAAAAAACCACAGTATTTTGGTAAAAAAGGCAAAAGGTACCTATTATTCTGGCAACTACTGAAATGCTTACTGCAAAAAAAAAAAAAAAAAAAAGGATTCCTTAAGAATGGATAGGGGCTGAGTACAGCCTGGACCTAACTGTCTTTTATTTTAAAATGTGGTGTGAACACATGTGTTTCTGTAGCCACTATGCAACCTTTTAACCCCTCTGATCTATGTTGTCTGGTCATAATTTGCTAACCACGCTTAACTTCATTTGAGTTTCTTCTGCTGTGGGGAAACACCTTGATGAAAAGCAAGTCGGGGAGGAAGGGGTTTATTTGGGTTACACTTTTGCAACATAGTCCGTCATTGAAAGAAGTCAGGACAGGAACTTTAACAAGGAGGCAGGAGCTGATGCCCAGGCCACGGAGGGGATGCTGCTTACTGGCTTACTCTTATGGCTCGCTCAGCCTGCTTTCTTAAAGAACCAAGGACCACCAGTCTAGGGACCAGTCACAGTGAGCTGGGCCCTTCCCCATCAATTAATTAATGCCTTACAGGTGGATCTTATGGAGGCATTTTCTCAACTGAAGTTTCCTCCTTTCGGATAACTCTGGTTTGTGTCAAGCTGACACAAGACTAGCCAGAACATACATTTTTATTTCTCAGTAAACTTAACAGAAAAACTGTTAAGTTAATGATAGAATTATTAGAAGATATTGAGAAATAGCCTTAAAAGAGTTTATCGATGATTCTCTTTTACACATGACACAAATCCAGAATAAATAGTGGAAAGTAATGCTCTATATTTGGGACAACAGAGCTTTCGACTGTAGGCCATGGAGAGAAACTGAGGCACGAATTGAACATGGAGAACTCATCTTGCCTGATCAGCGCTACAAGTGGGGAGACGCAAATTTCAGGCAGGCTCGAGTGTGCTCCCACGTCCTACAGGCAAGTTAAAGGCAAAGACCACAGCAGGAAGGGACTGATGCGGGGTGTCTGTCCAGGGTTAAGGCCAGGGGCTATAGGAAGCAAGCACCTTGATAATGGGAAGAGGGTACATGGAGTGGTTTTCAGAAAAGGAGGTGGGAGTTGGCGTCCAGATGACCGTGATGGCCACCTGCGGGGCTAAAAGGTTCTGCTTCTGTAAAAACTACACCTTTCAGCATGTAACCCCCAGGGTGCCACAAGTTGTACACTCATATTTGACCACAGCCTTGTTAGAGCATAGTGTGTCGTGTCTTCCAAGCTTAATATTTTGTGTTACATCAAATATGTTTTGCTGTGTTTTTTTTTTAACTTATCCATGCACAACTTAGTCTTTATGTGAGGGAGGTGAGTATGTTGTGGCAGGATCTAGCAGAGTGTATAAACCTCTAAAGCTCTCAGTCTGTGGGTCACGACCCCTCCAGGATCACCTAAGACCATCAGAACACCCAGATATTTGCGTTGCAATTCATAATGGCAGCAAAATTACAGTGATGAAGTAGCAACGAAAACAATATTATGGTCGAGGATTACCATGAGGATCTGTATTAGAGGGCTGCGGCATCTGGAAAGTTGAGAACCACTACAGTGGGAGGAAATACTGTCTCTAATTGGCAGCTTGAAAGATGATATTCGCCCATCAGTGAAAGTGCTTGAAAGAACAATGCAGACAGGAGGCAAGAGTCTGAGTTCTGTGAGCCATGCTCTTGTATGACATGGGTGAAGGGCAGAGACCCTGGCCTTGGGACAGGTCACATTTGTGCCGTACTGCTTATCTACATGCAACATGGACAGCATTCCACAGAGCTCAGGGCTAAGACAGCTTCTCTCACATGGAGCCCATGTCTCACGGCATGTCACAACCCCCTATTCTCTCCTCTGGGATTCTGTGCCACAGACTTTTGTCTAAAAAGCCAAGGGAAGTTAGTTGATTGATTTAGGGCCCTTCTGCCTATCCTGGCCATAGGCAGCTGGAATACAACGGTGGAGAGCAGGAGACTTTACTGGTTGTGCACTGTCAGCAACTCCTCCACAACATAAGCCAGCAGTGCCTGGAGGATGTCCTCCTTCAGGATGGACCCAGAAGTCATCAGTAGCCCTCCAGAGCGTGACGAGAGCTGTCACCAAAGAGCAGCGTACAGATCCTGGTTCGAACCAGTATGAAAGGGACACCCGATCATTCTCCCGCTCATTTTGCAGCTTGAGGACACAAAGAGGTGATTGTCCGTGCCCCTGCAGAACCTTATAGGACCTGACTTTGCCGGCTTCCTTCAACTGCTAGTCTCCAGATCTACGTAATATGAAGGAGATTTCTGTTATGGAGGCACCACCTAGATCGTGGTGTTGTGTTACGGCATCTAGATTGGACTGAGGTGACTCTCGCCCTCAAAGCCTGAGAGACCACTGCACTCAAATGTTCCTAGCACTTCCTCTTGCACATCCATCTCAACCGCAGCCACCTGAGTTTTCCCCACATGCCCCAGTCCTCACCAACTGCAGGGTTTGGCTGCATGTAGGCTTCTGAATCACGGAACAGGTGCAACATGACAGCTGTACTTCCCACCCCTCTCCATGCCTCGAATTTCCTACTAAGTACCCCTCTGGTGTCAGAGGGTATGGGAAATCTGCTCAGAAGTCTGGCAAGTGCACCTGATAAGTACAGAGATGTTGAGCACTCGTTACATATTGTCAAAGGAAAAGCTGCTAAATGGGGGCGTTTATTCTTCTGTAAACAAATGAAGATTTTGTAGCTTTTAGATTATAATTATAACATTTCTTCCTTCCCTTTCCTATCTCCAAACTCTCCCATACATACCCATCCCCACTTTCCTTCAAATTCATGGCCTCTTGCTTTGGTTGTCACTCATTGTTGGTGTGTGTGTGTGTGTGTTTGTGTGTGTGTGTGTGTGTGTGTGTGTGTGATCATCTGCTCAGTCTGTACAATGGATAGTGTTACTTGTATGCATGTTTTCAGGGTTGACCATTTGGCACAGAACAATCAATTGGTATGCTCTTGCCTAGGGAAGGCCACTCTCCTGCCTCCACCTTCCTTTTGTTGTAAGTAGTTCCTTGTGTAAGACTGAGACCTTGTGGGCTTTCCCACATCCACTGTGTGTTGCCCATTGGTTACTTCAACGAAACACTCCCACATCTAAGGTTCAAGGACCATCTCGGAAGAGTGAGCAGAATGAGTGTAAGCACTGGAGATCTGAGAGTTTTCTGTGAGATTATGTCTCTTATCTACATCAGATATTACACCAATAAAGCCTCACCAAGATGACTGCCCAAACACGAGCTGAGCAAGGATGACACAAAATGAGTTTTAATGCCAATCTGCTTGACAGCTGATACATTTATACAAGAGAGTTTGAATATTCCTGCATAAAATGGACTCATATGAATTGTAGATCCATTCTCCACAATTAATACGCTGAACTAATAAGCTCCATGAGCAAATGTGAGGAAACAGGACCTTTGGGAAATGATGAGATAGGAGGTGAGGGGCTTTGGTGTAGTAATAGGAGGCGCAGGCTGTGTCCTGCCCAGCTCCTGGTGCGGGCCGGCTGGCTTATACCCGAAATAACCACACGAAAACTGTACTAATTTAAACTCTGCCTGGCCCATTATCACTAGCCTCTTCTTGGCTAACTCTCACATCTTAAACTAACCCATTTCTAATGGTCTGTGTGTCACCACGAGGTGGTGGCTTACCGGAAGATTCTAACCTACATCCATCTTGGGCCGGAGAATCATGGTGTTTGGCGTCTTCCCTTCTCCCCAGCCTTCTGTTCTCTCTGCTCTGCCCACCTAAGGGCTGTTCTATCCTACAGGCCAAGGCATTCTCTTTATTAACCAATGGAAGCAACACAAAATACAGAAGATCCCTCCTTCACCATTTGGGTGGATGAGTGTCCACACGGGAAGAGAGAGAAAGCCAGCTGTCCATCTCTTTTGTCCTTGAGAGTACAAGAGGGAAAAGCAGTCACTGCAAAGGAAGAGTCACGTCTTCTTCAGACATGGTGCCTGCTAACACCACAGTCCTAGATTCCCCAGATCCAATTCCACAAGATCCAGTGCCCCAGGACTATAAGAATTGAGTTTCTTGTTTAAGCCAACTGTTCTACGATGTATTTATGTTAGCTCTAAACACCAGTGTGTGTTTACCTCTTGCACCGAGAATCTATTTTTAAAACATTTTTATATAAACTTTGAGAGAGAAAATTGATCTTCAAGCCATAGTGTTACCACTGCAGCTTTCTCTGAAGTGTGAGGATGTGGCTAAGTAGTTATTTTAAACTGTTGAAAACATATGTGTTAATGCTATATTGGGTTACTTGTTTATCTCACTTGACAAATTGTTTTAAAGATGCATATAATTTTGTGATAACTTATTATTGGCTGGAGCATTACCATTGGGTATCTCTATGAATTATTTGCTTCAATTAATATCAGACTTGCTTTGGTTAGCAAAATACATTTTCAGTTGTTCCTTCTGGAAGAAACCAAATGGAAAACTAACACACCAGCACAAAGGTCAGCCTGGTCTGCATAACAAGTTCTAGGCTAGCTCTGGCTAGGTGGCAAAACCTTGTCTCAATGTGTGCGTGGGGGGATATATATATATATATATACATATCTATAATTTATTAATATGAAATCTAAATAAATAAAAATAATTAGGACAGGATGAAGCTACAGAGTATGACAGCAGGCTCAGATCAGCTCACTGCCACCCAAATGCAAACTGGAAACCAATCCAGGTCTTGAGAATGGCAAGCAGGTGAGAAGAACTCAGTGGGACCCAGCCTACCTTCTCCATTGATGCCTGACACCCACAAGGAAGAGCAGTCCTGGCTCTTGGGAGGCCAGTGGGCATGACAGCAGCACTCACCCAGGGCCTTCCCAGGCAGTGAGGCTTGTCTTCCAGACCCTACATCCCGGATCACACGCACAGCCAAGTTTGCATGGAGCATTAAGCTCTCGACCTGTTGGAACCAGCTAACACTGAACAGGACAGTGAGAACCCACTAACACACACAGTCTTCCGTGTCACATGACCAACCAACTGTGGTTGGTAAATATTTTTAGTGCATCTGTAGTGAATTTGCAAGTTTGTTTCTCATGAGGTTCCCTAGCTCTGCGGTCTAACTCTCTCTGCACTGACTCACATTGTATCTCTGTAATATGCAACATACGGACTATGTGACATGTGCAGCAGAGATGCATAGGTTCTAGGGCACCGCTGTCATTTTACACAGGGGCATACAACACAATACACATATTTGCACACATGCTTGCACACACACACACACACACACACACACACACTTTATCCAAACCCAATTCCAGAACCATTTTCATTGTACCGCATTGCACTAAGTCCAAGATTTTGCACATTCATTTCCTCCAGTGGCCCACATTACAAGGCAAAGTTGCAAAGTCAACTGTACCCAAAGACCTTTCCATCCATGATAAAGCTTCATTTGTCAGGAATACTTCGGGTTGTATAGTCTAGACCCTGTTTACAGACTTGTTTGCTGTCTGCATACTACTTGCCAAGCAGGAAGTCTGTAGTTCTATGAATATAGACCAATATCCAAGAGTTTACTGGTTTACATGTTGCAGTAAGCTGGCTAACTGTCCCCAAGGATGCCCACATCTTAATCCCTGAGCTCTGTGAATGTGTCCCTGCTGGTGGTGGCCAGCATGCATCCTGTGTGCCAAAGCTGAGAAACAGCCAGACGGAAGGTCAAACACGGATTGCACAACTAGGCGAATAGAGTCACAGAAGACCTTACAAGAGGCAGGCGAGATCAGAGAAGCAGGACCACGGAAGCAGAAGTTGGTGATGTAGCCCTGAGCCAAGGACTGAGGGCGGAATACAGCAAGTGATGGATTTTTTTTTCCTTGAGCTTTCAGGAGAAGCAGCTGTGAGAACATCAGTCCTCTCGGCTCTACATACACTGCACTTCTAATCAAACAGTACGATCACACATTAGTGTTCTTTGCAGTCAACCACCTCACCTGTGGCAATTTGTTAAAGAAATTAACAAGTTGGTCCTTCCTTTATGTGATTCTGAGTTCCTCAGAAGCATGGCGGGTTGTGACCAAATTCTTAGCTCTATGTGGCAAGGATACAGTAAGGGGAACACGGCGAGGCACTGGTGTGGCTGGTATCATTGAGTACCCCGCTGTCAAACACTGGCCTCACCTTCACTGAGGTAAGAACCAGGCTACAGCAGGAGGACATCGTAGCTAAAGGCGGTGAGATCTTACATGTCTTCTCTCTTAAGCCCCTCTTACAACAATTCTCCCACCGTTCCTACACACTGCTCAGTATTTAGATTTGGGTGTGTGATTCACTGATAGTTGCACAACCCTGGGATTATACCCCAGCTGTGTGTGCTACCTGTGTCCAACTTTAACTGTAAAATCTCTAAAATTGGTTGAAAGCCTTTTTCCTGCTTATAGTTAAAGCCATCCTTAGGTGCTAGCATTTAGATTAAATGGCATGATGTACTCAAAGTCGCGAATGGATGGAAACAGATTCAGTGATAACAATGACGCAAGTATCTACAGCCATGCACCTTGCGCCTGTTTTCTAGCAAAAATGCTGCCCTCTCTACCTTCCCCGATCCCCGATGTAGAGCATCTATTTTATTTTATTGTGGGTGGAATGGGTACAATACTTGCATTTTAAGAAAATAAGCAGAAAGCATTAAAAGTCAAGTTGCAATGAATTCAAGAATTAGTGAACAAGAATCAGGCTGGCAATGCCCAGCACCACCCTGAAGTGGGTCCACTGGTTTTTCAGAGTAAAGAAGCCTTGCTCCCTAAATGTTCCCTCATGCTCCCATGTGTTTCCAGCAGGACCTTCAAGTTCCTGGCACCATACCAAAGGCCCTCAGGAGTCTGGTTAGAAAAAAATCTTTGTTCCAGAAGAAATAGGTTCAGTCAGTGCCTGTCCTGACCAGAGTCTAGTCGTTTAGAAAGAGGTGTAGATGTACATGGTCACAGTTGCCTCATGGGAGCATGTGGCAGATGGCTATCAGGAAAGAAAAACCGCTGCTTTGCATGGTGAGGTAACTCTGAGGCAGAACCAAGCCGCCATCCACAGGCTGACCACAGTAGTGATGGGAGTGGCCAGTGCAGAGCTTGGAAGTGGCGGGTAGAGGAAAGGGACAACTTCATGCCCAGGGTTTCCTTTGACCTTGAGCTGCTCAAATGAGACTAGAGGTCAGCTCTGGTGTGAACGAACCAAGTCATCTCAACTGGGCTGGTTTGTAACGTCCCTAGATGTGAGTGCCTTACGGCCTGGAAAGCTGGCTTGTCTCCTCATAACCCACAGCGAGCTCATACTCTCTGCAATCATGAATTGTCTTGGTTTTCCTGAGCTAAGAGAATATGTCTTTGATCACCAGAGTTTGTCAGCGTTGTTTCCACGACAAGTTTCTTAAAACTTTTTTGCTTCATTAATGTTAAAACAGTTCAAGTTAGAGACTCTTTCCACGTGAAAGCTTTGTGGTTGAGACATTATGTATATCCTACTGTTTATAATAAAAATCATCTATACCAAAGGGAAAAAATGGCACGATTTTCTGAGAGTTGCAACTGGGTGAAACACAAATTTTACAGAGTATGTGTTCACAATTTCAAATATGAAGCAAGCCTCTGCTTCTCTCAAAATCAGTTAGAGCCAAAAGGACCTGGTAGTCCCTTAAAGTCCCAATGCTGGTTAAGCTGAATGAGTGAAATGGAAGAGAGATGAGAGGGAGCTCTGATTTGCCAGAACTAGGATGATAATTCAAGTAAGAACCAGAGTAAAGACCCGCATTTCAGACTTTTGGCCCTCTTCACACACTGTTTATTTCCATCAAGGCCAAAGGTGTTCTCACGTGTGATGTGTACATCCTGACAGTCAAATCACCAGTCTTTGGGACGGCACTGAGCAGTGACCGCCCACCCCACTGCTGCATACCACTGCATTTTATCCTGTTGAATGTGTATTACCTTTCTCCTCTCCCCTCACCACACTGCCTTTCTATTGAAGCGAAGGTTCCAGAAGAACCAAGAAAACACAGTGATGCTGGGAAGATCCTTCTTGGGGATGACTGACCCAAGAAGGCCACAGACTATGCAATCCCAACCTACCCTCTGCTACCATATGGGGCCAAAAGCCTCCTGTCCCACCAAAGACCTGTGTATTAAAGGTTCCCCTTGGCATTACTATAAGGCCTAGAGGAAGGTCATAGGTCGCTGCAGCATATGCATTCAAAATGGAGCCCTGGTCTCCCATTCTCTTCTTTTTAATAGGCAGCCTTGAGGTGGCTAAGGTGCTGCACGCACTTCCCCTCCAGTACATACTGTATTGTACTGCCACAGATTCTCAACCACACCCAGTCATTCATGGGCCCACAATAGTGACCTCCAAAATCAGCCTTTTTCTTTATTAGGTTGATTATCTCATGTATATATCACGGTATGATCCCACTAGCTGACAAACCATTACAAAAGACAGGGCCCTTAGCCACATCAGCACCATAAATGCTGTCCCTGCAAACTGAATGACATGTATTGGTATCAGCTTCTTCACAGACCCTGAGTTCTACCCTCATGTGGCTGCAAGGAAGTGGGAGAAAATCTCATAACAGATCAATGTCCTAATTCATGATCTGTACACGGTACACCAGAGCCACAACCTGAAGTGATAAAGTCTCTGAAATATCACAGAAAGATGCCTGGAAAGTGATAGCCGAGTTGAGACCTGGCTGATGAAGAGGCAAGGGGGAAGAGAATAGAAATAGGGAAAAGATGGAGTGACAGTAGCAAAACGGGAACAATCATGAAAGAAACTAGGCTGGAGAAATTGGTGGGAGCCAGAATGTGCCAAAGCTCCGTGGAGAGACCCAGATTTAGCATCACTGCAGGGTGGTGAGGAACATGGCATGCCTAGATGTGTCTCAAAATGTTCACACACTATTTTTGCAAGATGGTAAATGGAGGGGAGAAAAGTAAAGAGAGAGAGGGAGAAGGAGGGGGAAAGGGAGAGAGAGAGAGAGAGAGAGAGAGAGAGAGAGAGAGAGAGAGAGAGATTAGGCCATGAGAAGAATGCAGTTTGATTCAGTTATTCACGCCACACTTTTGAATAGAACTTCTACTACCCGGAGGAAGATAGGGTCACGCAAACAAGTGTCCTGTTCAAGCTCTTACTTTTATAGAACAGAATTAGCATCTTTGAAGAAATGTATCACTACAAGGCAAGGTATGTGCTAAGAAGAAAACAGATGCTAGGAAAATTGCCTGAATTTTCTGGTAGGAGGGATTTGAAAGAAAGGTCAACTGGGGAAAGATGGTACCTTTTAATAGTGATGCCATGGACAATCGACATTTGACTGCATGAATTCGTTGGTTGCGGGGAGGGTTGAGGTGGAATTTCTCTGGCAACTGGGTGATGAAGGAGCACAGAATTACAGATTTTTGAAGGAGAGATGAAGATGATGTCACACAATCAAATTTTGACATCTTGAATGTGAAGGGCATTAGTTAAAAGGGGGGAGATATGAAGGGGAATGTGCACTCCTTGGGGTGGCAGAAATGCAGTACAGATGAAGCCAGTATCAGAAGTGAAGCAGGAAGTGTCTTCAACAGGGACATTCTATACACAGAACCATGCAATGGCTCCTTAGGCTCAAACACAGACTCACCATTGGAGATGGAGGAGGAAAACCGAGCACTGCAGCCTCCCGATGGACTCGTGCTGCTTTTGGTACATCACAACAGAAGACCCGCACTGCCTCACCTGGGTTTGTAACAGCTGGGTACCATCTCATTCTCGTAGTTGTTCTTCCTTAGAAACAAATGGTACTTGAGATTCTTGGCCAGAGTTGACAAGATGGGTGGTCAAGAAGCCAACAGATTGAATTATTGGTTCACACAGGGTAGTCCATCAACAAAGTCTGCTTTGCACATGAATGAGCAAATCACCGGCCATAGGACCTGCTCACAGAGCTCTCCAAATCCATATAAATGTATTTATATTCACACAGGACTGGGAAGCTTTAGATACATTAACTCGCGTTATTAGAGAAGAGTTAAAATGTGGACTCGATGAATAGATGACTTTCTCTGTTTGATATAAACACAATAACTTTACACGCGATCTTGAAAACAACAGACCACAGAAGTAAAAACATACCTACAAATAATCAAATTGAGTTCTGTGCTGGTCCCTTGTGCTTTTATCGGCGTTTGAATGGATACTGATCGCTCTACTAAATCCATGAGCGGTTTCTAACTTAAGGACGTGCCTGTCAAACAATTGTTTTTTAAGTTGCTTCAGTGAATGCAAAAGCTTCCCAGTCAGCTGGCTTCCTGAAAAGACACAGAGTGTCATTCTAAGCCAGGCGCAGACTCGTTACAGGTCACTGTGCTGTTGAGGGACTTTCTCCCTGACAGTTTCATGTGTTAGGATCTTGGCCCTCAGTGTGAAAAGACCAGAACTGAATTAATATTCAAAAGGTGCATCCTGGTAGGATAAACTGAGGTCATTTGGGTCACGCCCCCTAAAACTAATCAACCACTGGTATCCTCTGACCTCCACATGTATGCAGTAGCATGAACACACACACACACACACACACACACACACATCATATACACATACATACCCAAAGATTTTTTTTAATCGAAGAATTATCACTGGTATAGCCCTGCATATTCAAATATTCATTTGGACTCCACTCTTGTCAGCCTAATACTAAACATAGAGTAGAATACAACTCCTAAAATAACACAAAAATGCAAATATATGTAGGCTATTTTTACTTTTACGTTTAAAAAACATTTTAACTTTTTGGAGATTTTAAAATACCTTGGCACATCTTGGTGGTTCTTCCTCAACTTGAATAATTAGTGAGCAGCCAATCAGAAAGGCTAGTCACGCCTCCCTTGCTCACGTGCATAACCGATCCTCTTGTCTCCGCCATAGGAAGGGCAGCTGTGGGCACCTCCAACAAGCTGCCATCAGCCTTGGAACAGTCACTGCACTGCGTGTCAGGAGACACGGAGATGATATCTGTGTAATAGACCAAATGGAAATGAGTGCCAGCATTGCTGATGAGGGGCTGAAAAACTGAAAGTCCCGCCCTGTCAAGTCACAGACTCCAGTTCCATTCAATGTCACCTTCTGAACCCCAGACTCCTCCCAAGGTCTTAGATAAGCCCACGAAAGGACCCTCACTCCCCCACCCTTAATCTTAGTGAACTTTGTAGCTTATTTTTATCACCCACCCTTTCACAAAGAGGACATTTTAAACCAATTGTCTTGATCATTAACCTGATTTCCTTCTTAATTTCATGAGCTAGGAGTTAATGGGAACCTGGCAAGCAGGGCAACAGAGCCTTTCTACATAGAATAGGTATTAGTTATCCTTCTGAGCCTAAACCATGAGGTCAAATAATCCAACTGGCCAATCTTTCCCAATCAGATCGTATAATCTCTTAGGGTGGAAGACTTGTTTCTTTTTGAAATCGGTCCTGAAAAGTCAAGAGATAGCTCTTGATTTTTATAGAACCAGAAGAAAGGGTGACTGTTTCTCTGACTCCCACGTTCTGCATGATCTTCGAGAAGAAAACCATTATTGAGCACAAATGGTTTTTCTCCTCCCTCACGCAGTCAGTCCAGGATAGAGAGGCAGACAGCTCTGCTCCCTGAAGCCATTAGAGGATTCAGCGGTTTACGTGTATCCCTTAAAAGTTCATGTGTTAGAAACTTAATTACAAAGGTCATATGTTAATGGCATTTGGAGGTGAGGCATTTGGGAAATAATTAAGACTTAATGAGGTCATGAGGGTGGGGCACCCAAGATGATGTTAGGGTTTAATAGAAAGAGTAGTTGCCACACCCTCTCTGTCCACCACGTGATGTCCTTCACCATGATAAGGTGCAGGAGGCCCTCAACAGATGCTAAGCAGATGTGAGCGCCATGCTCTGGGAACTCTCAGCTTCCACAATCAGGAGCCAAATAAACTCGTGTTGGGTTTTATAAATTACCTAGGTTCTGGTAATGATAAAAGAACATGGACCAAGATGGACCTAGGTTGAATCCATTTCAGGATTCTCCACTCTGCTCTGATGTTCCCACCACCTGCTTGCTCAGAAGAAAGAATGGACGGTTCCATGTTTTGGTAACAAATAGGGATAGAGGCTATGCGTCACACTGGAACATGGCCTTGATTCTTGAGTTCACAGTACATAACGGGGTGATGGGAATGAATCAAGGGGAAGAGATGATGTAGTGGATTCAAACAATAAACAAAAAAAACTATTTTATCTGTGTATGAAATTGTCACCTAGGATTTGTACATATTTTCTTCAGATCTCTGTTGTACTTATAACAGTTTTCAGAGGAAGAAAAGACACAGGACCTCCTTAAGCATATAGAAACGAGGTTCCCTAAGAAGATGACTTAAAGTAACCAAAGTCCCCCCACACATCCCTGAGGGTCAAGGACTTAACCAGGATACCTCCAAATCTGAACATGATGACAAGTTGGAAATCAAAACAAAATCCAAGACTCTCCAAGGCAAAACATAAGGGCCTTAGACACACATATGGTTTCCATCTCGAGCTGAAGGAGCTGGATCTAAACGGAGTTGCAAAGCGCATATGCAGTTTCATAAATAGAATTAGGTATATCAGGATACCTTCCAAGCCAGAAGTTTAGCAGTGTCCTTTGCACAACCGAAGATCTGCTCTTCTGAAATGTAGTCTTTGCTAGAGCCTGCTGGCTGGTCTTGGAGCCTTGGGAAATTCAATTTTCACGTGTGTTGGGTAAGCTCTAAAGATCTGCCTTGAGAGAAGCCTAATGAGAATGCCAATTTTCATTTGAGGGTAAAGGATGTGAACTGAGCCATCTGCAATTTGAAGGTGTGAAAAGTATCTAGCCATGTGAATTTGGGGGACTCAGCCTTTCAATGAAGTGCCCATCAAATGAGCTGGGCCAATGAGACTGTGATCGTGGTTAAAACTAGGTCAAATTTTCTAATCAAGAAAAACTTGAAGACATTTAAACAGCAGCTCTTTCATAAGCCACTGTCTGGGTGCACAACCTAGACACCTCCAAGGACGATATATCTCAAAATACAAAATGAAACTTAAAAGTTACAAATCTTCCCTGAGGAAGACTATTTCCCCCACTCTCAGCATTCCTTCGTAATCTTTAGTTCTCTGTGCAGGACTGAGACCTCATGATCATTCCCCTGTCCACTTTGGCCTTTCTATTATTGTTGTCTTAGTTCATCCTGTGTTTAGGCAGTCATGTTAGTGAGATTTTATGGATGTAGCTTCTGACATTACTAGGAGAAGCAATTTTACAGTAAACTCCCTGATCCTTATACCAACTGGTTATCCAAGACCAAATGGCTAGCCTTGAAAATAAACATACAAGCAACACTATACAGACTGAGCAGGTTGTATTTAGGGTTGTGGTGTGTGTGTGTGTGTACAACAGTTAATAAAAAAAGAGGCCATGAATTTGAAAGAGAGTGATGAGGGGTATATGTGAATCTTTAGAAGGAGAAAACAGAAGGGAAAATGATGTAATTAAGCTATAATCACAAAAAAAAAATGAAAGAAGAAAAAAGTTATGAATCTGAACTGAGAATCCAAATTTATTGAGTGACTAAATAGCTCGCAATTTTATCAAAGTAATAACACAGAAAGAGGGAAATTCCCAGTGAGAGACTCTGGATACCAAAATTCTATGGGCTGCCTATCTCATTTTATGACAAATGACACCCATCCATACATTACTTCCCAATAAAGCTCTTGGGGGGGGGGAATAAGTAGATTTAACAGTTGGCCTTTTTATTACTTTGTGCTTCGAATTGACTAGCTTATATGTCTGAGTTTGTGATGTAATGCCTCAAATTGCTGTGCTTCTAGAGAATAATAAAGGAAAATGGAAATTAGAATAATGCCTGCCTTATAATTAGCAAACTTATCATTTTAGATTTGTCTCCAACCAGTACTAAATAAATGGAATGTTCACTTACACCACTTATGAAAAGGTTCCATTTGAGAAGTCTCAAAATAATCATATCACCTATACATAATTTTTTTCACTTAGTAGCCTGTGAGTGAAATAATCTACTTGGATAGGACAAGGCTGGAATCAGCCACAGGACAAGCCCTGTGGTTAAGCAGCTTGAGTCTGGGTCTTCAGTAATAGCTGGAGATAATGAACTTGTTGGAGAGGTTCAGGATTTTCTAATGAATTCACAGATGTACGGTGAAGAGGAGGTTAAAAACTCAACTCTAGCAGGGTGCATGTTTTTAGGAGTGTGAATTTTCAGGATTTGTAGTCTTAGGTAATTAGAAGCAACTTTAATCCACCCTCTTCTATAGCAAATTCGTGAGACTAAATTCCAGGAAGATGAAGGAATCTGTCCCAGGTTTTGCCTTTGACATCCATCCCAGTGTCTCTTCCTCATATCCTTTGCTGCCTGGCTCCCCAGTATTGGTCTTGAGAAAAAAACTAGTTGCTGTAGGAATGTGAGAGCCACATAGACAACTCTGAATACACAGCCTTAGCTTCTGGTCAAGACCGATAGGAAGACTAGGAGATGCGGCCAAGTACAGACTGGTGGTTATCTGGATGTGGCTAACCAGACCCTACTAGAGACTATCTCAAAAGGCTTACAAACCCAGCCTTTACTTTCCCCATAGGAAAAGGAAAGGTTAGCCAATTATACATCCAAAGAAGTGACAGAATGGGCCTTGGGAAGGAACCCTTGAGCATTCCCCTTACAGAGTCAAGTTTCTGGGCACATGTGATGGAACTTGTAATTTCCAGTGAGAGAAATAGACTACATTTTCATAAAAACTGTGAGGGTAAGAGAGGACATTCTTGGTCTTAAAAAATACACCTCTACACCCTATTGGCAAAGTAGAAAATAGTTGGGCAGGACCATATTTCCTCAAATAGAAATATTGGGATGAAGTTTTCTTTTTTAGTGAAGTATGGTCCAGCTTCTTATATTCCAGAATCAGTTTTGTGTCTCTCTATAGAAGAATATTCTGAGTGTCACAGGTTGTGTAGGGGAGCCAGGTTTTCCACATGTACTTTTCACTAGCTGTTTGGATTTATAAAGACCCTTCTAGAGGCACAGCTGCTGTTCTGTACGTAGAATAATCATGCAAGCAGGAAATGGCTCAGAGAAGAGAGGACACGGGCTTAAACTTTCCTCACCATGGAAAGTCACAGCCCTCAGGCAGGCCACACAGAACTTTCACCAGGTGTATGAGCTCTTCTGGAAAATAGTCTGCTTCACAGTGAATAAGGCTAGTCATGGCAGAAATACTGGAGATGCCTCATACTTAGTTTGTCTACATTTCTCTTCACCAATACATGGGAAGACTAGCTTGTTCTGCCCAATGGTGTTGCATGACTTTTCCAGGGTTGGTACAATAGTGGCTCTTTATGCCTGATAGAGCACTGACAACAGAAGAAATGATTGCACCGGAAGGAACCAATGGGTGTATCTGAGTTACTTATCCGAGCATGGCTGACTCTCTGGCAGCTGTATCACCAAAAAACTCATGCCAGCATGAGTACTGGCTCATGAAAGCTTCATCCCTGGGGCTCCTTGCTCAACTTGTGACCAGTTCTACAGAAGAGTCTTGTCTTCCCTCTTCTTAACTTTTTGAGATGAGCCTCCTGAGTTTCCCTCCTATCCCAAGAGGGATTGCTGTGGAATAACCCTTCAGTACACGTGAAAATGTGTTCATTGTTAAAAAAAAAGCTGATTGGCCAATAGCTAGGCAGGATTTGAGGGGTCAGTGAGAATGCTGCAAAGAAGAAGGTTGGAGTCAGAGGACTACCAAGTCAGATGCGGAAGAAGCAACATGTGAAGTTCGTGAATGAGGTAAACAAGCCTCAGAGAAGCACATTGATTAATAGAAATGGGTAAATTTAAGTTGTAAAGAGCTAGTTAGTAATATGCCTAAGCTATCAATTGAGCATTTATAGCTAATATTAAGTCTCAGTGTCATTATTTGTGAGCGACTGCTGGAACATAGAAAACCATGCCTACAAGTGATCACTGTAATTCAGAGGAAATGGCTACACAGCGAATGGACTTTGTGTAAAGGAATGTGTTTTTATCAAAGGTAATGAACTGCCCATGCTTTCTCCCACTGGGAGCCGTGTGCTGAGATGATAACACCTCCAAATGGAAAGAGCTTTGGTCCCTGAAACACCATATAGAGGAGATCTGACCTGCAGTGGACATTGTAAAGATGGGGTTTCAGCATCTGTTGGACTGGGTTCTACTACGTTGGCTTGTGTTTGTTGCCATAGCACAGCACAATGTGTTCCAATCAATGCAGGCACCATGGAATCCACTCAGTCTATCTTTAGGACCAGAATGGGCTTTTAGGCAGCAGCTTCTACAGTTGACTGATACGTTCATGCTGAATTCACAATAACCACTGACTTGAAAAATGTCATGCTTTATGAGCTGCAGTCTTGGACACACAGTTCCAAGCACAGGGCTTGTGGATTCTGTGCTCTCCAAATGTTCTCTGAAGTAGTCATCCTTCCCCACCCAGCCAACCCATTTTGCCAATATTCTGAGAAATTCCTGAATCGAGCAGAATGGATAGACAGAGCTCTCTAGGGATTTTCTAGATCGTGATGCTGTGTTTAATTGTAATGTACGGTTATTATGAATGATGACGGAGCATTGGATTACTGGATGTCTTGAAGGTGAGTATCAACTCAGTACCTCTTTCTTCTCTCAACTAACTTGGAAAAGGATAACATATGGGCTCAGTACCTCTTTCTTTTTCAACTGACCTGGAAAAGAATGATGCTCAATTGTCCTGTGACAACTTATCTCTGGGGCCAGCAAGGGCTTGAGGACACTAAATGGAACTTTCCTAACAAATGCCTCTTCCTGATTCTGTCAGTGTTTCTATTCATGATGAGTCACTTGATTACCTAATTCCTTTACAATGATCCATATGTTAAGAAAGAAGTAGCAGAAATAAGAATACAGAATGTCAGTGACCGAAGAAATGTTCAACAGATAATGTGCTTGCCTGGTTCAAGGGGCTCAACACTCTGACAGGTACCCTCATAACCTTTGAAAAAGCTAGTGAGCTCAGAAATGGCATGCTGGAGGACTAGGGTTCAGGCTGGCCATCCATCTGTCACATGTCCCTGTGCCATTCCTTTTCTCTATGAACAGCATTCATTTTCCAAGACTGTGCTAGTGGACGGAGAAAAA
>JAQHUG010000272.1:1504729-1524766 GCA_028555095.1 Dicrostonyx torquatus | reverse complement strand
CACACACACACACACACACACACACACACACACACAGGAGAGTA
Source organism: Dicrostonyx torquatus (assembly GCA_028555095.1). Classification (NCBI taxonomy): domain Eukaryota; kingdom Metazoa; phylum Chordata; class Mammalia; order Rodentia; family Cricetidae; genus Dicrostonyx; species Dicrostonyx torquatus. The sequence goes on along the minus strand of JAQHUG010000272.1, from coordinate 1,524,722 downwards.
GTTGGGTTCCTAAATAATTAATCAAGAGCAGGCGAGTGGCAGTTTGAAATGTAAATGGGATGGCGAAGGTGTGATGCTGTCATCCAGAAGGACGATGTGAGTGGCATAGAGAGTAGTGAAGGACCTGCTCCTGGGGAAACCGGGGCACAAAGGCGATGTGAGGCTGCGGACAAAGAAGCCCAGAGCCCTCATCCCTGCCTTTGACCTACAGTTTGCTTTCATGTCTCTGTCTCCAAAGAGATGCCGAGAAATGATGAAGAGCTGGCTGGGCCAGAGGGATGGGGAGGGAAGGCGTCTGTAGGTGTGCTCCCTGACAAGCCTGTGCCTCATTCCTAACACCTTCCTTTCCTTGTGTTTCTCTGCTTCTTTGGGGGGGAAAAGGCACCTTTTGTCTCTCTTCCCTCTCCGGGCTTAACTAATTCTCTAGAGCTCTTCTTGCCAGCGGTTCTGTGTGAGGCAAAAGCAGAAAACAGCTGCAAGCCGAAGAACAAAACAGAAGGCTAACAATGGAAAGGAGACAGGTGAGAGACACTCTTTTACTTCATCAGACTGGAAAACACTGTGGCTTAGAGAAGAAATCTGTGAAATACAGAACGCCAGTCCCCTTGACTAAACATTGATCAAAATCTTCTTTTCTAGGGCAAAAAAAAAAAAAAAGAAAATGACAACTTGGCACCTTAGATCTGTAAGGTACACTCATGCTGAACATAGCCTGGTGCCTAGGAGATGCTACATGTGTTAGACATTCATCTGTGTTCCCACTCTTCCTTTACTGAGTGCACCTGCCCACACAGGAGACAGCCCTTGGACCAGGCTTCAGTGTGCTTCCCTGGTAAACACGGATGCTACTGTGCCCAGCGGCAGAGCTTTCAAAGGTCGGGGGCTGAGTCCTTGCACGAGATGCACGTGCACGAACGGAGTGATGGCTGTTTCTCTTCTTTCATGCTAGGGAAATCACATGTGCACTGCACAGCAGATGTGGGCACTGTCTAGAGGGAGTGCAGATCCTCCTGGGCAGCCAATCACAGGATTCCGGGCAGGGGCAGTGGACCAGATGGGCGTGGCTGCATTGGAGAATGCTGGGGGCAGGCAGAGAGATGGTGTTGTGGAGGGAGGCAAGAGGAGAAAGAGCCGGCAAAAAGAGGAGATGAGGGTCAGCGTGGGAAGGCTGGCTAGAGGGGAGTACAGGAAAATTCAGGGGTTTGGTACTCCCCCGATCCTGTCTTCAGTGCTCAGGCTCCCCGCAAAGTGAGCAGTGGAACTGAACCAGAAGGCTGAGGGGCCAAAACCTCATCCAAGATGGTTCTCCCTCTGCACTTCGTTGCACCCCAGCCCTTCCTCTCTAGCCTCTCTCCTCTCTTCCTTTCTTTTCTCCATTTCAGCATTCTGATCGTTTCTCCCTGGAGCAAAATCAAAATGTGATCCTCTCCTGACCAAAGACTGTCCAATTTGGGGCCTTTCCTTGCCTCTTTGGTTTCCCTTACCTTCCTGACGGATGCTACAGGGTAGGCGAGTGTGGGAGACAGAGGGCTCAGAGGCACCAACGCACCTGGAGACAGTTTTCCCTGTTCCCCCTGATTCCTTATTGTGTCCGATCTTAGAGCCGCCCACACATTAGGTCCTGACTCCAACATGTTGCCCAACTGGAAATCATTAACTTGGGAAGTTCGCATTACTTTCTAAATAAGATCTCACGAAAATACACAGTCAGCCGTAATAATAGCAATAGAACAGAGCAACGCACAACGCAGCAGCTTTTCCATTGTGTGGAGCTAACTGCCGGTGTACGTGTATACGGTGCCAGACTTTGTTTGGTTGACCGGTTGGTTTTTATGATGGGGTCTCACCGGAACTCGCTATGTAAACGAGACAGGAACTCAAAGAGAAGCTCAACCCTAACTTAGTTTCAAGCCCTACCTCTGCCTCCCAAATACTGTAACTAAAGGCACAAATGCACCTTCATGCCCTCTGGCTTGTGCCAGATTTTAAAGCCAGGTTTGGGAAGACAACTCTGTACAACCATGCTGCTCCTGAACACTTTCTTCCCAAGAGTTTGTTATAGGCAGTATTCATGTCTACCGGAGAAGAGTCTGATTTTTAAACATTAAAGTGGCAGCCCGGGGCTCCTGAACTCGGTCAGCAAACAGCATCTATTTCACTTGCTGTAAGAAGCACAGCGCACACTGCTAGAAGACATTACCTCTGAGGAATTAAAACTCAGTTTCTATTGAGTCTGTGGAATACTTGTCTTTATTTCTCTGTATCTAATATATTTCATTTTTTGCAATTTTATACACATATATAGTATTCTTTGATCAAAGTCTCATTGTCTTCTCTTATCACCTTCCTACTCACCCCTTCCTCCAAGCCTTCTGACTTGATGTCTCTGGTCTGTTTATTTATTAGTGGCTCACCATATTTAGTTGGGGGTTCCCGAATAAGCACACATGAGGGCTATTTATTTTGGTGGGGGCAATGTACTGGTGGACTAGTGAAGGAGTGTGACTCTCCCTCCCTGAGCAAGGTTTACTCGCCTGCTGTCCCTCTGGGAGGAAGGGGTCTGATGATCCCCTCCTCCATTCAGGTGAGAATGTTGATGGCCCAGTCTTGGGAAGGTAGCCACTGCTGCTGTGAGTTTAGGGGTCCATCAGTCATGTCTTACCTATAAGAAACCTTTGAAGCAATAACTGTTGTAGGAGGATTCTTCTGTATTTTGTGTTGTTTTCGTTGGTTAATAAAGAAACTGCCTTGGCCTTTCGATAGGGCAGGACTTAGATAGACGGGGAATAGAGAACAGTATGCTGGGAAAAAGACTGGCTCAGAGAGAGCCTGCCATGAAGCTGCCAGGGTCAGACATGCTGAATCTTCCCGGTAAGCCCACTACCTCATGGTGACTTACAGACTATTAAAACTGGGTTGAAATAAGACATGAGAGTTAGCCAAGAAAAGGCTAGAGATAATGGGCCAGGCAGTATTTAAATTAATATAATTTTCATGTGGTTATTTCAGGTATAAGCTAGCTGTGCGGCCAGGTGCTGGGAACACAGCCCATCCGCACCGGGACCAGGCAAGACACAGCCCCCTTCTCTTACAACAAATAACTCCCATCTTATGGATCTTAAATTTCTTCATGATGCTCGCTGAGCTTTGGGGGAGGGTAGTACAAATGTCCCATTTATGGTTGAATACTCAGCACTCACTTGCTCTCAGTACATGGACCAGCTATGCACCAATGCAGCAGAATAATCTATAAGTGTACAGATAGAAGAGTAGTTAAGCAGTATGTCTGCTTAGCAAAACAACAGTAGTTTACTTACCCCTGCCTGCCCACCTCCCTCAGACCTCTGTAGTCATGGACTTAGACCAGGTTGACAGCACCAACTATAAGTTCCTCCTGTGGAGTTTTGGGGAGGGGCAAAGAACACATTTTAAAAAAACCCAATATCCAAAAGGTAAGAAATGTTGAACTTTTCACTATGTCACAGCGAAGGAATGCACACAGCCAGAGTTATCTAAATGTGGGTGTGTGTTTTGGGGCGCACACACACATATGCATGTTTGTCCCCAAAGAACTAAGGATTTGTATGCAGAATTGTGCAACCATCTGTTCTTCCTCTCTCTTTTATGCAGTGGGAAGTTTGTGCCTTAAACTGGAGTAAAAAGGATTTAAAAGCAATAAGCTAGTGAGGTGTCTCAACATAGTGGAGTACTTGCCACTAAGTGTGATGACCTGAGTTCAAGCCTCAGGCCCCACATAGTGGAAGGAGGGAACTAACTGCTACCTGTGGTTCTGTGGCCTTCACATATACATACATGAATGTGCACACGCGCACACACAAACACATCAATCAAAGCAATATGAACCAAGATTTCCTGGTTATAAAGATCATTAGGATAGTGAGACAGGTTGCAAAATAGGATGGGACAGTCTTTAAACCTGATGGCTTTAGCGTTCTGCTTCCTGGTAAGGGCACTTACCACCAAGGCTGATGATGTGAGTTTGATTACCAGAACCCATATAGTAGAAGATGAAAATTGACTCCGGCAAGTGTTCTGCTGACCTCTATCTACTATTTTTGTTATTGTATTGCATGTACACAGAAAATAAATAAATGTGAAAGAAGTAATGCAGCCATACAGCTTCCTAAATTCAGTCATCCACTTATTCCCTGGAATACATTGGTTTCATGGGCAGAATAACAGAGGTAGCATGCTCCAAGTCGGAGGCCAGCTCTACACTGGCCATCACAGGATCTTGGGCAACTCACACATAGGCTCGAGTTTACAGCTAAACATAATGATAACCTGTACTCCTTCCAAGTTTGTGGCAAAGAGGAGTGGCGGCTATGGACGGGCCGCCTGGGGTGCTTCCTACTACAAGCATGGATCCCCCTTAGGGGTTGCATGAAATTCAAATGTTACAGAGATAGTAATGTCACCTTTGAGTTGAATTTACATTTCAGAGATTTCCCCCCACATGCAAGAAATGTGGCAACTTGAATACAAAAGCAGTTCAAAGGTCAAAGGACCATAAGGGTCATCCTAAATGACTAGAGAGTTCACAGAGTTTCTTCCACCCATTTCCTTACTAAATATCCCAGAGACCAGTGTTGGCCCTTGCCGAGGGTCATGGGCCCCATGATACGGCTTATTCCATGAGTCACATGTCTTCAGGGAACTGCTGACAGACTCACTACAGTCTCCGTGCCTGGACAGGATGAGGCCTCATGAGCTTTTGGCTCCCGTGGCAATGCTGACACAACAACCTAAGGTCAAGCCAAGTCAGCACACAGAACTCCTGAGAAAGCACTGCCAACATTTGGGCTTTCATTCATTTGCTAGCCAGCTTGTTCTTTCAGTGTGTTTCCTGTTTCTGCTCAATGCCGAGGTTGACTCACCAAAGCCACAGTCACCATGGAAATAAGATCTTGGTCGCTCTGCCTACTATTTCACCATCCTCAAAGTTGACTTAATATCAAGCCTGTGTAGTTATGTTAAGCTGGGAGAGGTTACAGAAAGTGGCAAAAGTCACATCAAGGTATTTTAGGGACTATAACCTGAGAGTCAAGTATCTGGAATCTAAGTCTTGTCTAGATCTTCTAACCAAATGCTGTAGTAGAACACAGGACTTGTTGTGCAGTTTTGGTAATCTAAAGTTGATTTAAAATATATGGGTGAATTTATGCTTTGTATTTTTATTTCTGGGTATGTATGTGTGTGCACAATCATGGGTGCACATGTATGAGTGAATGAGCATGCACAAGTACACACACTCCTGTAGAGGCCAGAGGTATCCCACCTCAGGTATCATTTCTTGAGTGCCATCCACCTCAGTTTCCTTTTAAGATTTTTATTTATATTATTTTAACTTATGGGAGCATAGGCATAATATGTGCATATGAATACAGTGGATGTGGTGTCAGATTCCCCTGGAGGTGGTGTTGTAGGCAGTTATGAGCCACCTGACCTGGGTACTGGGAACTGAATCCAAGTCTTCTGTAAGAGCAGCAAGTGCTCTTCACTACTAAGTTGGTATAGGAGGGTCCTTCTGTATCTGTGTTGCTTTCATTGGTTGAATAAAGAAACTGCCTTGGCCTTTTGACAGGGCAGAGCTGAGGTAGGCAGGGAGGACAGAACTGAATGCTGGGAGGAAGAAGGCAGACAGAGAGATGCCATGAAGCTCCTGTCTGAGACTGACGCTGGTTAGAATCTTTTCCGGTAAGCCATGACCTCGTGGTGTTACACAGATTGGTAGAAATGGGTTAGATCAGGATGTGAGAGTTGACCAAGAAGAGGCTAGATATAATGAACCAGGCAATAATTTAATAAATACAACTTCTGTGTGGTTATTTTGGGGGTTAAGCTAGCCAGGTGGCGGGACATGGCCCGTGCCTCCTACTACACTAAGTCATCCCTCCAACCCCCACTAAGTTTTGAACAAGGTCTCTTACTGGCCTGGAACTCACTGACTAGCATAAGTCAGTCAACCAGTGAGCCCCAGGTATATTCCAGTCTCCACACAGCCAGTCTGGGATTACAGGCTTCTAGCCTTTCTTAATCATTGCTCTATTGCTGGGAAGAAATACTATGACCAAGGCTGCTAACAAAAGAAAGCATTTAATTATGGCTTGCTTATGGTTTCAAAGGGTGAGTCCATTCTTGTCATGGTGGGGAGCATGGTGGCAGCAAGACAGGCTTGGTGCTGGAGCAGTAGCTGAGAGCTTACCTCCTGATCAGCAAGTAGGAGACAGAGAGCTGAACTGGGTCTAGTGTGGGCTTTTGAAACCTCAAAGCCCACCCCCAGTGACGCCCCTCCTCCAATAAGGCCACACCTCTTAATCCTTTCCAAACGGTCCACCAACTAGCCACTAAGCATTCAAATAATATGAGATTTAGGCTCTATTATCATTCAAACCACTACACAGATAAAGAATAATGGCATCAGCTTTTGCTATGTTATTTCCGAGTATGAAACCCAGGTCTCACACTTAAAAGGTCAACACTACTAGTTGAGCTTTCTTCTCAGGGTTCAGATTTCTAAAACATCAAAGTACATGAGAAAGTGGGTATATGTTATATGCAAGTATCACATCATTTGATGTAAGAGAAGAGACTTGCGTACTCACAGATTTGGGGACACAGTTGGAGGTAATTTGGGGCACCAACTCCACCATAATGGTGAGGGAAAGCTGTATGGTGCACCTGGCCTTTTCTTTCATTCTTATTACTCTGGGTTCAAAGTATGTCTTTCTTTGCATAAACATGATTCAGGAAAAATGCTAATGTTCATGAGTTGAATTATCAAACTGAGTCCCATTAAGTGCACAGCTAACATACCTTCCTGAAAATAAAGGGTTGCACATGTTTAAGCCTGTTTTACAGCGGTTTCCTCTGAGATTGAAATACTCCATCCCATGGGGAAGCTCCTAAAGACAGAAGGGAAACAAATCAGAATGGTTTCAGGAAGGTCCTGAAACTGACTAGATTCACTAAGGCTCTTCCTACCAAGAGTAAATAATAATGACAGCTGAGAGCTACTCTCTGACAAGCCAAGGGGCAAGGAAGACTCTGAGAGCAGCAGAGCTTCCTGGAAGACGTTTAGACCAACTGAGTTATTTGGAAAGGAGTCTTTCCTACTCACTGCCCCGCCTTCAGGCTGTGCAGCATGCTCCCTGTTTTCCAGCATTTGTGAGCTGTCACCCATCCTGGAGTGGACTCTAGTGATGCAGTTGTCCTTGAATATTTCTGCATCCATTAGTAACCCACACACTCCTGCGAGTAACTCCAGTAGAACTCATAGGTTCACCAAATTGGACTTTACTAGCAGTATCTGTACTTTGGTCTGAGGTAGACTCCCTCCCTCTCTGGTGTGAGTAGATGTGGGAAGGAGGTCTGCATGTGTGTATCTGCATGTGTGTCAGCATGTGTGTGACTGTGTGTGTGTATCTGCATGTATGCTTGCATGTGTGTATAGCTGTGTGTATGTGTGTGTGTTGCATCTTCCAACAAAAGTCTGTCACGCAACAATGGCCTATGTATTTTACAAATTAGAATAAAACACATATACTTTAAGCCCATGGACAGGAAAATTTGTAAAATTCCTTCTAGAAAAAATTTCATCCTTTGTTAGCCACTCATGAAAAAACAAAAAGGTAGTCAGCCTTTTATCTCTCCTTTTTGAGGATGAGTGAGAAGGGCAGAGAACGTGCCCTTTTCTCTTTAATCCGTGACAGGTGCCTGACCTCTGATGCCACATCTCTAGGTCATCCTCTGTTCTTGCCAGGCTGACAGCCAACTCCTCAGGCTCAATACAGCAAGTCAGTCACAGCTGGAGGCCTTGCTAGGGCTTGAACTTGACTGCGTATGTGTTCAAGGGCCTCCCGTTTCTGAACTGCGCCTTTTGCTCCTAGATCAAGGGCTGTTCCTGAAGCTTAAGGCTCCATATTGCTCATTACTGGTTTGTAGAAAAGCTATCCCAGATGCATGGCATAGTCTGCTTAGTCATGTAATGACTGATTTACAATAAACCAAGAAACCGGCAGTGACCCTCTTTCTGCTTCATTCTGGAAAATTACCAAAACTCTCTTCTGCCACAGTGCCTTCAGTGTGACAGATGAAGCCATGGAAACCAAAAACTATGGAAGAGGTCATAAGCCTCTTATAAATGTGCTCGACTTAGAACACCAGAATGAGACTTCAGAAACTGCAATTAGCCAGGGGACTGTGAACTAGCCATTGGATGTCTCAGCATAGAACAAGGATTCCTAAGATCACATGATAGATCACTTCAAGATCACTTTAAGAATTGGTCCAGCAATTCCAAACCCCAGGCACAGGCACAGGCACAGGCCCTGTGCGTAGTGCCCAGAGACGGTTGGTCACAAATTCTTAAGATTACATAAATCAGGTTTGGACCACTGAAGTGTCTGTACAGAACCACAAGAGAAGACTTTATGTGTCCTAGGCTCTGAGAATAGGCTATGTCCACTGTGTAGCCCCAGAACGTGGTTCTTGAGAATGGCAGAGTTAGCCTGAAATCAGCAGCCAGCAATGTCTTAAGCCAGGGGCTAAGACAAGCCCTTTCCAAGGGCAGGGAAACCATGACTCTAATGTAGAGGAGTTCATTGTCCTGGGAGATGAACCTGCTGTTTTCCTAGAAAGCTGTCAGGAAGAGGCTCAGCCACAAGTAGGCAAAGGATGTAATTGGGAGTCTCCCCTACCCAGCATGGGTGGGACATGGTCCCTGTTCTTGATAACATCTCTGTTTTCCTGCTCTGAACCAAAACATGGCATGATGAACCATTTGCTAAGGACTTACTGATGATTAAATCCATAAAAGCAAGTCACGGGGGCATGTGCCTACCCCAGGGCACTGTTGAAAAACCGCTGCAATGGGAGCCACCAAGATCCGATTATGCAACTGCTCAGAAGGAACTGACTAGAGAGGTGGAGGGAAAGGGTCTCCAATGGCCTCCAGCCACAGAGCTCCTGGACACCAAAGACCTGCTCTGTATGCCTCATGCAATGGCCCACAGCCTGCCCAGCAGCCCCATCTATCTTTTCCACCTCCTCTGCCACACAATGGGCAGGCAGACCCAGCCAAAGTACCAACTAAAGCCACAAGATTCTCTCTTGCCCACATTTAGGTCAGCCTTAACCACACATGCTTCTGTGTGTGGAGACAAGCTGCCTCCTTCCCATCCTTCTCTGACTTGGGCATGTGACAGAGAAACACACACCACTGGGTGTGTGTTGAAGGGCTCTGAAGTGATGGGAACTTGGGAAACAGGGCCAATTCTAGGTGTCCCATGATGCGTGGAAGTTAGAACATTACTTCAATGTGTTTGTCCTTGTCATGGAGGTGATTTTGCTTCTGTGGGAAGTCTCTGTCACATCAGTTTCCCTTATTATTGCTCACACAAAGTCGTCACCATCTCACTTTGCCCTTTTCTTACCTCTTCTTTCTCCTCCTCCTCCTTTCCCCTCCCCTCTCTCCTTCCTTCCCTCCCTCCTTCCTGGCTTCCCTTCTTTTTTTATTCCTGCCCTTGTCTCCAACATGCCCTTCCCTCTCTCCATCACAGAGCAGACCTCTCAACTCCTCATAGATCCACAGCCTGCAAGTCCATGCATTTTTCCTTCTTCTAGTTCCAAAATGACCATTTCTTACCAAAATGACCCCTAATGGACTCTTTTTAGAACTCTAGTCCAATGTGAATCTCCACCCCAGGCAGGCCAAAATAACTCACATGGGAGAACATTGAACTGGAGAGGCTGCTCAACATGACTTAATGGTGCAGGACAATTGTCTACATTCTGTCAATTATGTTTTAAAGAAACATTAATTGGCCAGTAGCCAAGAAGGAAGTACAGGCGGGACAACCAGACAGGAAGTAGAGGTGGGTCAATGAGAACAGGAGAATTCTGAGAAGGAGGAAACCCATTCCTCCCCAGTCTTGTGCAGACACCGGAGAAGGAAGATGTGACCTACCCCGCTGAAAAAGGTACTGAGCCATGTGGCTAACACAGATAAGAATAATGGGTTAATATAAGTTATAAGAGTTAATAAGAAGCCTGAGCTAATGGGCCAATCAGTTTATCATTAATATAGACCTCTGTGTGATTTCTTTGGGGCTAATGGCTGTGGGAACTGGGCAGGACAGAAACCCCAACAAGCAGGCCATCATGTTACAACTTAATACTCCACAGCCCAGCTCTCCCAAGTTCTTCTCATCCAGCAGCAACTTCTGAGCATTGGGAGCCCCGAGGACCTGCTTGATTTTCTCACAAAGTTCCTATCCAATCCCAACAGCCACAACAGCAGCCTGAGGTGGAGTTGCACCTCGGCCTATGGTTCAGGGAGTCCCAGGTTAAGGGACTGTGAAAAGTGAACAACCAGGAATGGCCCCCAGCAGGATCCTAAGTAGAAGCTAATCCAGAGGAACAGCACCTTCCAGCTCCACTCAGTTCTCAAAGCCAACTAGAAGTGCTGAGTCCTTCCTTGGCAGGCCTTGTCCTGTGTCCCTATTCTGAGCATAGGGCTGATGTCAAGAGGGCTCATTTAGTAAATTCAGGGTCAGCTAGGCTGACAAGTGATGAAGTGACAAGTCTCACAACCGTTGAGTGGGGACATGTTTTATGATTTCTTGGCTGGAATTGAACATACCTGGAGCGAGTCTGAGTCTACACAGCTGTATCAGAACAAGCTGAATGTGTCCTCCTTTGCAGGTGACAGCATCTTTGGTAACAAAAGCACTCTGTGCTATTGTCCCAGTGACTACTGCTGTTTACTGTAGACTCTCCTCATGCCTGGGTTTCAGACAGATGGGTTCAGGCTCCATTCATAATTCCTTCGATTTAGGAAAAGTCATCACCACAGAAGGGAACTCAGCAATTGCCAAGCACCAGGACCCAAAGCAGCTTTGGTCTTGGCACAGGTGGATGTGATTTTCTTCACTGGTGAGCTTGTACAGGTCGGTCCCCAGGATGTCACGGGTGAAGAATGGAGCCAGGGCTCACCCTCCTGGGAGGGACATTGAGATTCCTGGGCATCACACCAACTCAGCCATATGTTACCCCAGAAAGTAACTGTTTTTTCCCATACATGATCATAGCTAAGGCTGCAAAGCCTGCTCTGCCTGGATCCTTTCGTGGAGCCTATGCAAAGTATGCTGCGTGCTCTCACTCCTCCATGCCTCTTCCCGGGGATGAGCGAGGCTGCGCTCCCAGGAATGCATTCTGCTCAGGAGGAGTGATCGTTGGTCCATAGGTTCCTTCCCCAGTGTGTTAGTTATGGAGGTGACGCCCTGGCTCAGGATCAGGGGCTGAGGGAAACAAAGATGCTATCTGGCAAACGCATCCCAATGTTCTCCTTTCAATTCTTTCATTTTTTTCCCCCTCTCTTTACCTTTTAGAAAATGTTAATGTATTCCTGATGAATTCAGCGTGAAAAAAAATATGTTTATCAGCTTGGGTTTAAATTTTTTATTCATAATAAGAAAGATAGTAGCACCGCTTGAGCCTTCAGCCCGCACATCCCTGCCAGTTCTTCTGGGAGCATATTAACTAAGATGACCAGAGGGAGGGATATGGTGCTCACTTGCACCAGGTGCATGGGGCTGAGGGAGGCAGGCTCTGGTGGCAGATAACCCTGCAACTTGTCATTTGGTAGCTACATAAGTTGTGCCTTTAGTTGGGGCCAAACGGAGGAGAAGTTTGTCGCTATTCACAAGTGCTCTGTACTTGGAGCGAGCTACACTCTCTGTTCAAAAGAGAGCCACTCCTTTCCCACACACAGAACTTTCCTTTCCCTGTCTCAGAACTTCACTAGCTAAGAGAACTGGGCATCAGTGCCCTGCAGTACAGAAGGGTGACCGTAGTCCGCAGCAGCTAATTATGGGTTGCACCAGAGACTAGAAGGGAGGGGACCGGACTGCACGGAACACAGAACAGTCCATGTTCAAGCAAATGTGTGGATTATGTTGATATGATCATTGTAAGATGTTTAGAATTATCACGCTACCCCATTCCGAAGGAGCATAGTTATATGTCAGTCATTTTTTTTTTCTTAATGAAAGAAGTGAGGGTGAGGGAGGGAAGTATCTTCCCGCTAAGCCTTCTATCATAAAGACTTTTGCATTTCTCTCAAGTACCCTAGAGTGATATTTTATTTGTGTTTTAAAAAGTAAAATTTGCCTGAAGATCAGAGTTCAAAGCTAGCCACACTAGTCAGCCATACAGGCCAGGCAGTGATGGCCACACCTTTATTCCCAGTAGCCACACTAGTTAGCCTTAGAGGCCAGACTGTGATAATGCATGCCTTTAATCTCTACACTAGAGAGAAATATAAGGTGGGCGGGGATAGGAATTTGCTCACTTTTCAGTCCGAAGGTTTTGTAGAGGTAAGAACTCTCTAGTAGTTGGCTGCTTTGCTTCTCAGATCTTTCAGCTTGAACCCCAAAATCTGTCTCTAGGTTTTTATTATTTGTGCATCACATACACCCCAATGCCACCCCAGTCCCTGTCCTCTAACCTAGGCTGGCTGTCACTGTGTTTCGCACACAGCTCGCCTCAGCGACTTCCCACTCCCCCAGTCAACGACAGTGCACAAAACGCCAACATGTCTGTGGGCTGCAGCCAGCACCACAGCTGGGGGCTTTGGTTTGTTGCGGAAAGAACTCCAGTGTGGCTGAGCTCTGCTCAGCAGAAAGATGGCTCGAGCACCAGGAAAGGGAGAGGAGAGAGAAGAGTTCATTTGAAAGTCATGCCGCCAGAGAGAGGGAGGCCAGGCAGGCTTCTCCTCTCCCAAAGCCCAGACCTGTTGCCTCAGTCCCACTTCTCCCTGCAGTCAACAGAGCGGGCCAGTGGGAATCCTGGGCCTTGGAACTCAGTCCTGGCCACGGAGATGGCTCCAAGGCCTCAGGGCATGTACAGCAAACAGTGCTGCCTGCTCTGTGGTCAGATGGGGCCAGCCAGCCCTCCAGTTGTTTGATTTCTAAACCTGCCTCCACCTCCCCAAGGCCTCACAGAGCTCAGGGCTTGTGAATCAACACAACATTTAATTAACTGAACATTAAAGTTTCCATCTTTCAACGCAGGGAATTAGGGACAGTGCACTTTCCAAAGCATTCGTTAATGAAAAGATAAATTCTAAAATCTCCCGAGTGTGGAGTGGTCCTCAGTACACTAGGCCGATGCTTGCCCTGATTTGGGGGGTGTTGTCCATTGGCTTCAAGTGAGCTGCAGTCTTCAGGGTCCCTTTCCCTGCAACTGTTTTACCTTGGGGCTTCCTAAGCAATACTTAAGAGTTTTCAAACAATACTCAAAAAATATTTCCAGTTATATTGAATAGCGAATCCTCTGTATTGAATATAAAAGGCATAGACCCTACCTTTAAGACAGGTGTAAACAACATAATTGAAATAACTAGCTGTGATGCCTAAGGGATGACATACGGGTGGCCATTCTGCGGGGAAAAAGCAGTCAGCTCGACACTGTGAAGGAGTGGAAACAGCAAAGGACAGAGCAAGAGAAGGACTGGGATACAGCCAGCACGACTCCCTGCCCATGAGCTGCTTTTCAGTCATCTCCATGTTTCCTGCCAGGTCAGGAAGGACACACACATTCACAGCCAACCTGAGTCCCAAAGCCCAGCATGGGTAGAGAGAACATGGTTCAGGAAGCTTCCATCTCAGCCCTCTCTGTTTCTCTGTATCTCCTCTGCCGCCTCTTCCTCCTCCCCCTCTACCTCAGGGAAGTCGAGGAAATACCCTGTGCCTGCACATGACCACCTGCTGTGGGCCTGAGAGTACAGCTGTATTCGTCTGCAAGGTACACACCTCACAACAGATGTCTCGGGACACTGCCGTCTGTCTGCATGCCCTTCCCAGGTTTGAAAGACAGATAATTCCCAGCTTACCAGATTAACGTTTGTGTGATTTAAGAATTTCAAGTTATAGGTTGACTGTGCCTCTTTCAAAAATCCAAAGCCGTAAATGCTCCAAAACCCAAAATGTTTTGAGTGCAGACGTGGTGCCGTAGGTGGAGAATTCCCCCCTCCCCATGGCCTCCTATGCAGCATCAAAACATAAGCCAACTGAAAATACTGCACAAAAAGACCCTTCGGCCTATCTCTATAAAGTGTACATAAAATATAGGCAAATTGTATGGTTTGGGGGGTTGGGTCCCATCCCCAAGTCATCTCATATGTACATGCAAATACTCTAGAATTCTTACAGAGCTACAATGCTTCTGCTCCCAGGAATTTTAGATAAGAGCTCCTCAACTAGTAAGAAGAGCCCTCAGTCAAAATGGACTTGTGTGGAAATAAAGCAAATATGTTTCTCACTTCCCACAGGCTGGAAGAGTCAAAGAAGGCAAAGGACACCTTTCATGGTGGCTCCTCCAAGACCCTGAAACACGTCAAGCTGAGCTGCACCCTCCCCACTAGAACCCTGTTCCCTTTCATCTCATTCCTGCCCCCAGTATACACTGAGAAGGCAACAGGACCACTAGAGGATCCAGGCTCTCGTCTGTAACTCCATCTATTTCGCTGTTTCTAGCAAGTCTATAGATTCTTCTCACCAGCATGGCATCGCGGTAGAAACCACATCTCAGATTCTTGCTTATTCTCCATGAAGTAGCATCAGTTGTCCCAGGAAGGAAGAACAAGTGGGAAACAAAGCTCATGCCGGCAGCTGGCTTGGGTCACTAAAATGAGTGTCCCACCTTGTGACCGAAGAGTGGGGACATCCAGATTCATAAACCACTTGGTTCTCACTGCCTAGATTCTGCATCCAAGTTCTCTGCTGGGATCTGTCTACTGGGGCAGGGATCCTTGGTTGCCAGTCACAAAATAGGAAGCACTTCGACAAATACCGTAGGTGGGGCAGCTCTTGAAACTTACCCAGGGATGGGAGCTTCTGTTATTTAACCAGAACTGCTTCCAAAATGCCTAGGACCCCATGCTGTGGCTCTCACAAACAGAGAGGAGACAGATAGAAACAAGAATGTGGTGGCCTATCACCATTTAATGTGTTCCCCATAAGTCATTTCAGTTTTCACTGGTGTACACAGCACTGTGAGGCTGAAAGATGTATCACCCCTCCTTGCAATCACCTGGTTCTACTGCTCTTCTCTTTCCCTTCCTCACCCCTTCCCTTCTTTCTTGTCTCTGTCCTCCATCACTAGTCCTGTGGGTCACAGGTAATGCTGAATCTGGCAGACCTTACTCTCAAAATCCAAGCCTGGCATGGATCCATGAGCCAGAGGTTCCAGAGCAATTGGGCAAAAAAAGATGGAGGAAACACAAAAGACGGTCCTTTCACCCAGCACAGGGTTGTGTTGTGAAGCTTTCCCTGTAATGGAGACTGTACTTTTGTTTCCCGGCCACTCAGACCTTAATAAACACATGGCAACTGTAAGAATTACAACACTGCTTGGCTGATGGCTTAGGCATGCTTCTAGTTAGCTCTTACATGTTAAATTAACCCATTTCTATTAATCTATGTATCGTCACTAAGCTGTGACTTACCAGTAAGGTTCTGACATCTTTTTCTTTTGGCAGCTACATGGTGTCTTTCTGACTCCGCTTTCTTTCCTCCCTTTATCTCTGCTTGGATTTCCTGCCTTGCTATAGTCTGCACTGCCATAGGCCAAAGCAACTTCTTTACTAACCAATGGTAGTAAAACATATTCACAGCATACAGAAGGGAATCCCACATCAGCTTCCCAGAGATTAAAAGGCCAGAGCCAGCTTTTCATTTGGTCCAGAGTAACTCACCTCCATCAGCAGGTGCATCAGTAATAACCATAATCCTTATCAGTGGCTCCCATGAGGGCCTGGGTATGAGTGAAAAGGCTTGTGAGGCCCACATCTAAAACATGATAGGCCCATCTCCCCACCTGAGAGCTTACACGGTGAGTCTCCAGAATTTTTCTCCTTTGTTTGAATTCCCTTAATAGGACATGTAGTAGATACTCATTTATTTGATCTATATAGCATTTCCTTGTGAATCACACCTTATCAACTTAGCAGGAATTAGTCAAACCAATGAAAACCAGTCACTGGGACCCAGAAATCGAATGATGGAACCTAAAATGCTTAGCCAAATGCTTCTGCTCCATATCTGTGATGGATGATACTCCTTTAGACTGGGCCAAGAGTTAATCTAGGTTACATGGAACTGTCTCCATTGTCAACAACAAAAGGTGAAATCTTCAATACTCTTGGAGAATAAGCTTCAAAGGTTTTGTATCTTTAAGGCGTCTTGGCTTATTTTGACATAGCAGAAAAGTTTTGCATGCATCCCAGCTTCCACTGTTGTGACAGCTGCACTTAATGAGTGCAAAATGATCAGAAAAACATCCTTTGCCTCGAGTTGCCAGTTGGTGACAGGGGAGAGGTGACGCTGTAATCAGAGCACTGGAGTCATGCACACATCTGGGGAGGTGGGATGCTTGCACGTCTGGCCGATACCAGGTGGCACAGCGCACGGCCTCGAAACCAAATAAGACCCTCAGACCCACATCTTATGAAACCCTTCCTCAAACAGCAGGGTGAGGACTAGGCGGGCCCCCTCGGGCTGTTCTGCAAAAGGTTCATTCAAAGTCAAGTTCTTCTAAAAATTCTACGTAGCTATCTTACTGAGAAAACATTTTTTTAGCTAATCTAGCATACTGATAATTAACAAACTCAAGAGAAAACAAAAGAAATAAAGGGAAAGGCACACTAAATAATTCATGTGTAAATGCTTAAATTTGTAAATAAAGGACTTCCATTAAATATTGATAATCGCAGTAGATTGAATTATTTTTCAGCAAATATTCAAGGCTCATACTTTGACACATAAGCATAAGCTTCCATGGGAAGGGTTTGGTCCACTGTAGTTAACCTTGAGCCTTATTCTGCCAACAAAAGAGCAGATGATTCGGTGCCAATATGGAGCCTTGATCCTCATCCCACTGTGGGCTTCTACTTGCACTTCAAAAAATCATAAACCAGTGGCTGGGAAAGCTGCGTGAGAAAAAAAAAATCACAAACCTGAATTCAGATCCCCACCAAGCATGCAAAATACCAGATATGGAGGCCATACTCTCTGTACTGGAGAGGGCAGAGACAGGAAAATCTGTGAGGCTTACTAGTTAGTGACAAGACTGGTGCTCAGAGAGGCTGAATCCAGCAAGTGAAGGAAACAGATGCGGACCCACAATCAAACATTATGTGAGCTCAGGGAAGCCTGTGGAAGAGGGCGAGAAAGGATTGCAGGGGCCAAAGGGGTGAAGGACACCACTAGAAAATTTGCAGAATCAACTAACCTGCATTCAGAGGGGTTCACAGAGACTGAACCAACAACCAGGGAGCCGGCATGAGATACTCTATACATATGTTACAATTGTGTGCATTGGTTCTCGTGTGGGACTCCTAGCAATGGGAACAGATACTGTCTCTGACTCTTTAACTGGCTTTGGGGATCCTACTCTCTTTACTGGGTCACCTTGCCCAGTCTTAATACATGGAGAGTTGCTTAGTCATACTGTAACTTTATATGCCAAGTGATTGATACTCATGGGAGACCTGCCCTTTCCTAAGCAGAAGTGGAGGAGTAGATTGGGGGTTGGGAACAAAGCGGGGTAGGGTGAGGACTGGGAGGACAGGAGGAAGGGTAAACTGCAATTGAGGTGTAAAATAAATAAGCACATGCATTTATAAGAAAGAAAGAAAGAGAGAGAGAGAGAGAGAGAGAGAGAGAGAGAGAGAGAGAGAGAAAGAAAGAGAAAGAAAAAAAGAGAAAAAAAGCTAAGATAGAAAATGGTCAAGGAAGATGTCAGATGCCAGAACCTCTGGGCTCCACACACATGTACACATGGGCACATATATCCACACACATTAACATATACACATGTAATCAACACACACATAAACACACGCAAACACACATATACATGTGTACACACACACTCTCTTATAAGCTAGACAGCTCTAGACCCTCTGATGATTCTTATAGAATGAGAAGCAGGTGAAACAGACCTGAACTCAAACCTGCAGGGCCAAACAAAGTCGTCCACACCGAGCATGTGCACAGCAGAGCATCCTGGGAAGCCCAGCCTCCCTCCACCAGACAGCAGCTGACCTGCAGCCCAGGAAGCATGAGCAGAGATGATGCCTAATTGAAGTCCCTGAGATTTGGGGTTGTTTGCTATTCAGTCCCATTGTGTTGTTTCATAAGCTGTTGATGGAGATCGCCAACAATGTGTGCTTGATTACGTGACAAAGAAATGATTCCAGCTGTGCGCAATGCCTCCTGCTGTTCTGCGGACACAGATTGAGGCTGCTGTTGACTGAATATGGTGCCTCCTTGAAATTCATGTTAAAGCTCTAACTGCCAGCGGGGCAGTTTCTGACAGAGCGTTTAGGAAGTGATTTGGTCTCCCTACCATGTAAGGACAAAGGAAGCCAGCCACTGACAAATCAGGAAGAAACCCTCACCCACCCGGAACTTTGATCAAAGGGTACCTTGGCCTTGGACTGCTCAGCCTGCAAAACATTGAGAAATGGGTTGTTGGGTGTACTTCCTGTTTTACGGTATATTTTTCACATCCTGAACTAAAGGAGAGAAACCAGATGAGTTAAATATGAAATTCAACCTATTGTGTTTACCGAACGGTGGGTAACTAACATCATTCTGAATGACGTTTACTGCTTTTCTGGTTCCACTTTGGAGACATGGAGTAGAGGCAGCTTTAGTAAGACTTCCCAGCAGACTCTGGGGTCCCTACACTCTCCAGTGACCTTCCTGCCTCTCACAGGTGGTATTAGTCGCCTTCTCATTGTTGGGACCTGGTGTAGGAGGGTTCTTCTGTATTTGGGTTACTCTCATTGGTTGAATAAAGGGCTGCCTGGCCTATAGGAGAGGACAAAGCCCTTAGGTGGGCGGAGTGGACAGAAGGGAAGGTGGTGAGAGAGAAGGAAGTATACAGACGCCATGATCCTCCAGCCCAAGATGGATGCAGGTTAGAATCTTCCAATAAGTCACCACCTCATGGTGACATACAGACTTTTATAATGGGTTAGTTTAAGATGTAAGAGTTAGCCAAGAAGAGGCTAGTGATAATGGGCCAGGCAGAGTTTAAATGAATACAGTTTTCATATGGTTATTTCAAATGTAATATAAGCTAGCCAGCAGCCGGGAGCCGGGCAGGACATAGCCCCCACCTCCTTTTACAACAGGGACCAAAATGTCTAACAGAGAAAAAGAAAAAAGAAGAAGTACTTGGGCTCACAGTTCCTGGAAACCATACCAGTGAGGATGGCAAGGTAGGGTAACTTAGTCTGTGTTGCCAGGAGGACACTGGGAGCTGAGAAGGGAACAGGGACAAAGGGACAGGCTGGATTGTCAAAGGCCGCCTGCTAGGAACAGACTCCTGAAAACCAGACCCCACCTCCTAAAAGTTCCACAGTTCCCAAAATCACCCCACCCACCAGGGAACCGCATTGGAAACCTGGGTCCCTGGGGGCCATTTGAGATTTGAGCTCTACCACAGGTGACAATCAGCCCCACACCTGTGCTCAGCCTTCCCCTTGAGTTGGACTCATTCCCAGGTGGCTCTAGCTTCAGCTAGCTCCTAGCCCCCTTTAGTTCTGGAAAGACAGCAAAAGCAAAGAACCTCATGAGGTGTGGTGACAATTAACTCTCGAGGGGAGAATCCTGTGGGTGTCTAAAAGCTTACTCTAAGTTGTATTTATTTAATTTATGCTCCACTGATGAATAATTAGGGCAGGAATTAATTTTGAAATGCAAATGTGCAGCGGGTCTCCCTCTTTTGTCTTGGATACCCTCTGTCCTCACTGCTACTTCTGTTAGAGTCTTAATGGATTTAGTTAAGCAAAGGAATGAAATTATTTTTTCTAATGCTTTATTTACTTGATTGAATCAGACTTTTTGTCAAATATTGACAACAAATGTTTGTTCGAGATCATATGCCACAGAATTTAATA
>JAQHUG010000272.1:1462042-1479778 GCA_028555095.1 Dicrostonyx torquatus | reverse complement strand
GGGAGAAAAATGTTTATTTCATCTTACAGTTTGTAGTCCATCAACTGCTAGAACTCAAGGTAGGAACTTGGAGCCAGGAAGAGATGCTGAAGCCATAGAGAAGTACTCTTTACTGAATTGCTCTTCATGGCTTGCTCAGCCCACTTTCTTATATAGCACAGTGTTGTAAGAGGCCACTTGTTGGTTACCAGCTGCTCAGACCCAAAACCTTATTGGCTAGCTCTTACATCTTAATTTAATTCATCTCTATTAATCTGTGTATCACCATGTGGCTGTGACTTACTGGCCAGGTTCTGGCTCATCTGTTTCCCGTGACAGCTATATGGTATCTCCAAACTCTGCCTTCTTTCTCCCAGCATTCAGTTTAGTTTTCCCTGCCTACCACTATTCTGCCCTGCACAGGCCCAACAGCATACAGAGGGGAATCACACATCACACAGGACCACCTGTTCAAGAGTGGTATTGCCCATAATGGCTGCACTCTCCCACATTAATCCTCAATAAAATTATTTAATTAATAATTAAATTAAATTATTAATAATAATTATTAATATATATGCCACAGGCTAATCTGGTGGTAGGGCTTTCTCAGTTGAGATTTCCTCTTCTCAAACAACCCTAGTCTGTGTCCAGTTGATATAAAACTAGTCAGCACAAACCCTATAAGGTGAGCCCTTAAGGGCTCACCACCTCCCAACTTTATCATAGTAAGGACACCAACCCTGAGAAGAACTATTAGAACTGTTCAAAGCCACGGCAATCTGCCTCCCAAGCTCTACTGCACAGAGGATCTCCTCAAAATGCTTTCTGAAAAGTTGAGTGCCAGGTTCCCTCTCCTAGATATTCTGACTTCACTGTATGTTTAATCCATGCTACACTACTGTAGCAAAGCACCAGGAGTGACCAATTGCAGTAGTCAGAATGTAATTGGCCCCCATAATCTCATAAGGAGGGCACTATTAAGAGGTGTGGCTTTGTTGGTGTGTGTGTGGCCTTATTGGAGGGCATGTGTCACTGTGGAGGTGGACTTTAAAGGCTCAAATATGCTCAAGCCACACCCAGTGTCATAATTCACTTCCTGTTGCCTGCGAGATAAAGAACTCTCAGCTACCTCTCCAGCACCAAGTCTGCCTGCACCTCACCTTATCTCACCATCATGATAAGGGACTGAATCTCTGAAACTGTTTGTAACATGAGGGCTGGCTTGTTGGGTTTCTGTTCTGCCCAGTTTCCACAGTTATTAGGTCCCAAAGAAAATCACACAGAGGTCTCCAGAAGATTCTAAACTGATTGGCCCATTAGCTCAGGCTTTGTATTAACTCTTATAACTTATATTAACCCATTATTTTTATCTATGTCAGCCACATGGCTCAGTACCTTATTCAGCGGGGCAGGACACATCCTGCTTCTTCTGTGATCTGGGCAGGACTGCCTAGGGAGATTCCTCCTTCCCAGAATTCTCCTGTTCTCATCGCCCTGTCTCTACTTCCTGTCTGGTTGACCTGCCTATACTTCCTGCC
This sequence comes from Dicrostonyx torquatus, assembly GCA_028555095.1. Classification (NCBI taxonomy): domain Eukaryota; kingdom Metazoa; phylum Chordata; class Mammalia; order Rodentia; family Cricetidae; genus Dicrostonyx; species Dicrostonyx torquatus. The sequence goes on along the minus strand of JAQHUG010000272.1, from coordinate 1,478,258 downwards.
TGGCCAATCAGCATTTATTTAAAACATGATTGACAGAATACAGACAATTATCCCACATCAACTATTAGCTACTCAATTAAACGTTTTCCTTTATAAGAGTTGCCAAGATCATGATGTCTCCTCACAGCAATAGAAACCCTAACTAAGACATCAATCTTATGAAATAAAATTGGGCAGGGGTGGGGCTCTCTTAGCCTAGGAAATTTCAGTCAGTGGCTTGGGACTTGTGGCAAGGCATTGTATCACAGGCAGAGTGAGAGGAAGTCATTAAACTTGTGGTTGAGTATGAAGGAAGGAAAAGAAGAAGGAAAGGAAGGAAGAAAGGATGGAAGGAAGGAAGGAAGGAAGGAAGGAAGGAAGGAAGGAAGGAAGGAAGGAAGGCAGGCAGACAAGGGAACAAAGGAAGGAAAGGACGGAGGGAGGGAGGCCGGGATGCAGGGAGAGAAGAATTGTGATCTCAAAATTCTCTTCAAGGACATGGCTCCAAAGACCAAGAGACCTCTTACAAGGCCCTGCCATCTCTCAGTAGTATTATACTGGGTACCAGTTGTAACACATGGGTCTCAAGAAGAGACTTAGCCAAACTACAGCAATCAATGTACAGTTAACACTACCACAATCAGTGTGAACACCACCTTGCAGCCAAGATAGGGAGTCACTAGCTAGAGACTTCTTCCTCGGGTAACAGAGTCTGCTGGGAAGCATCCAAAGCCTAACCCTGTCTGCACACAGGAGTCCTAAGGGTCAATAGGCACTATGGTAACCGCCCCATGCCTAGATGCAACCTAGACACAGGGACTTTGGAAAACTTCCTGGGTGGCCCTAAGAGCTTCTGAGACAAGCACTGTACCCCCACACATCCCTGAAATCAGAATTGCCTGGAGTCTTTTGTAGGAGAGAAAGCAAAAGAGAGAAAGAGAAGGGTTTGAGGAAATTGGTTTAGATCCCAGACCTGCTGACTCAGCAAAAAAAAAAAAAAAAAAAGCACAGGAGCTCCACACTGTGAGGCTGTGGCTCCAAACTTGACAGCTTCGTGTGGAGTGGCCGGGAGTTGACAGGGGCCTACCTTATTCTTATTAGTAAGGACTGGGGAGCCCCACATTAAAAATATTTAGCAGAGAAAGCAGGCATTTCTGAGGGGGGGGAGAGGGAGCAGAGAGAACAAGAAGGACTCTGTTCATATAGCAAGAGTGTGGGCAGTAGAAAAGATGCTTAAGGCACAGCCTCTGGGCTCCAAGGTATAGCAAGGACAGACCTCAGGGTCATAGTGCAGAGAGTATCTATCAAAAATTCACCCTCTCATGATAGACTGGGTGGATATTTCTTAAAATATATTTGTATTTGTTCTTTGAAATTTTGAATTTGATGCTATTGACACACACAGCATTTGATCATATCCACCCACTCCCCTAAATCTTCCGATTTCCCATTCCTTTCCTACCCACCCAACTTCGAGTCATTTTGTTTGTTTGTTTTTTGTTTTTAATCCTTCAAGATCAATTTGTACTGCCCAAATATTCTTGGATGTGTAGCCATCCTCTGGAGAGTGGTTGATTTGCCATGGGTATACCGTTAAATTAAAATGCCTCCTCTCTCCCAGTGGCTAACATTCCTAACTGGCTGAATTCAGAGCATTTGCCTGGCTGGCATCCACTCCACAAGTCCGTGCCAGGTAAGGGCCATGCACGGAGCTCTTCCAACAAGCTTGCAGTGCTTTTAGCCACAGTCACATGGAAGGACTCAAACCAGTATTTGCGCAGAATATTTTTGTCAGTTGAAATAGACATCAGTGAGAGACTTAGAGTGGCAGGTAGGCACAGAGGCGCTCAGCCTAGCCAGCCTGTACTCCTGGGAGGGGACAGGAGCTACCACCCAGGACCAGAGGAAGCAGGACAAACTACCTACCTTGTGGCTCCCTAAGACTCTGACTTAATATCCTTCCATAACCCAGAACCCCGTGACGTGGTACAAGGGCAAGATGCTTCTAGAAGCTCCTTATTTGAGTGTCCACAGGGGAGAGAATAAGAGTGAGAGCTGACCATGGGATACATGGTGATGGCTGCTCTTTCTTCTCAGTGAGTAGCCTCAGCCCTTCCAACACAGCAGAGCTGTGCTCTCTGAATCAGTCTAGTCTCCAACCGCAGTGAACCAAAGGGACCAGCCTGGAATCTCTCTTTACTCACAGCCCAATGCTTTCTCACCCTCCTGTAAGCCTGGCTCCGTCACCTGAGATCTGTGGCCCTGCCCAGGCAGAGGGAGCCAGGGTATGCATGGTGACAGTCTCCAGGGCTGCTCAGACACATGGGATTCGGAGGAGCATTGTCATGGGGCAGTATCAGCAAGAACAACACAGACGGGGTGTTGGGGGCGCTGTCGGCCTCACCATCTCAAAGATATTTCATGAGAAAGGATGTAACTTTGGCTATGAGATCTCCCGGGCATCTTGGAGTCACTCTGTTCGTCTCTCTCGTTCCACCCGTGATGAACACGAAGCCCAGGGACAAAGTATGATATTAAAGATGAGAGCTATTACTAGCCACCTACCACCTGAATGTACCTGCTTCATGGAAATATTCCTGCAGACCTCAAAGGGCTCCAGAAGATTACGGAGGCTAGGTAGCAGCATCTGTAACAGAAAAAAAAAATAACAAGAAAGAAGAGATTGTTTGACCATGCCCTACCTCTGCAGACTCGGAATGGGAGCTTGTCATTTCTAAAACCCATTCAAAATCAAACCTGTGTGTGTGTGTGTGTGTGTGTGTGTCTGTGTGCATGTGTGTATGTGTGTGTGTGTCCTTTAACTTCCCATCTTAAATATGTGTGTTCTTAACCAAGTATGGTCTTGCACATCTGAGTTACCACCAAGAATGGGAGGATTGAAAGGCTAAAGTCAGCTTGGACTACCTGGGACGCAAACAGGAAGATGATTTAGGATGCCATTCTGCTTGTGACTGCCCCCACATAGATTTCATAAGTGAACCCCAAAAGATAGAAACATCTATAGTAAGGTTTGTCCCATGGCTAGATCACTAATGTGAGCTCTCTTATGAGTGTCATGAGTGTCACTCATGAGTGTACATGAGTGACAGCGTGGACAGTGGAGACAAGCCACCCAAATGATCCTACCCACCATAGATCTATTTCTCAGCTCTTGAACAAAGATTGTCAAGGAATCTGACAGCTCTTACCACCACCCCTCCACTTCTTTCATTTTAAGAATTCCGCCCTGGTCTGCTTTAAAATCCAAATCTAGATCAACTTGAAAGAGTCTTTCCCCAAACCAGCACATTTTATCACAAACCAGAGATTAAAACAGTTCTAATTCCATGCACCCGTAATACCTCAAGTAATGTCAGAATACAGTTTCCTGGGCCCAGTCTGACAGATCTGGGCCCAGAATGCATGATGGGCCAGTAATTTCCTTTTCTTGCCACATGGGTAAGAAATAATCAGTTTGAGAGAGTCGATAGAAAGAGTAAAAAGCCAGCATGACACATGCATGAAGAGTTTTCTGAGGCTTCTTAAGAATTATGCCTTGGTTGGTTTTTCCCAATCATGTTAGAAGTGGTAGAGAATGCCCTTACTCTCGGGTGTGTGATGAAAAGAGCTGCACACTATTAGAACTGCCCCTCCCCCCAAAAAAAATCACAGAGAAAAATGGCTTGACAGGTTAACAAAATTTTATATTGTTTCCAGTTGAGAGAGAGAATAGCCCAAGGCAGAAACATTTTGTTTCTGGTTAAATTCTCATAAAAGAACCCTGCGAAATGTCTAACATGAACACAAAGCATTCTTTCTATTCTTTTTAACCTTCCCTCAGATGTGGAAACTTTGGAATGACACCCCATTCCGTGCTTCATAGCCACGGTGGCTTAAGTAGAAGTGTCTCTCAGCTCTATGAGCTTCTGTTCCTCCTGAAGCAAAGGGATGAAGGATTTGTTAGCTGGTCTAATGGCAATGACTTTTCGATAGACATGCCCGGAATCATTGATCACTGTGTCCTCTTCTTGCTTGCATTGGAACACTGTTCAATTTACACCAATTAAAGAATGCTTGGCTTGGATATTGAAGAATAATTAAGGCATGCAAATTCCCCAAAGGCTTCTAAAAGTGACATCTGACTAGAATGTTGATCATGGCATGAAGGCAGCATTCGTATTTAAATAGTCTGACCGATACACAAAATCATTACAGCATCTCTTCCAGGAAGACTGACATTGGGTCAATGTAGGTACTTGCCTGGCCGCCCTAAACAAATTTGACAAGTCTAATTTTAAGTAATTGCTCTGAGTTTAGTGGCAGGCTCCGTCCCCATAAGGGCAGCTGTCTAGACCACATCTTGTAATTGAGATGCATCTTTAAGCTCTATGAGTCAGCCCAGTGCGCCTGTGCACTCTCAGGAAAGGTCAAGGACTAGTGACACAATGTGTCCTCTTCAAATTCCAATGGGAGGACTGCACTGTCTCTGCTGGACAACCTTGCTCCATCTCATCCACTCTAGGAAAAAAATTGAGTCATCTAACCAGATGTGGCTCTAGAGTTCCCAGAGAAACCAACTCACAGTTTGCTTCTGAGCCATCAGCAGTGCTGCAGACTGCAGTGGTGCATGCAGCGTCTTGGGTCCCTCCACCCAGTACGCCTGTGTCCGCATCCCTGGGCTAAGACCGTGCAGGGAGGTTGAGAAAGTGCTTGCCATCACTCTGAGACCTTTCTGTGTCTAGCAGCCTCTACAGTAAGCCCGCAGACAGACCCGCCCTCCTGTGATAGCACTGGGAATCCATCATAGCCATTTGCTTAACTGAGGACACAAAGCTAAGATGAGAGTGGACACTGAGGTTGATGGTTCTTTTTCTTTCTCAATTTTCTTAAAATAGGTGTAACTTTAATCTGTGGTATGTCGGTGTGTGTGTGTGTGTGTGTGTGTGTATGTTGCAAGCATGTAAGTGTGCCAGTGTGTATGCCAATATGCACACATATAGAGGCCCAAGCAGGATGTCTGGTATCGCCTCTGTAGCTCTCCACTTACTTCCTTCAGTCAGCATCTGCCTCTGAGCCAGAAGCTCGCCATTCCTGACTTTTTAAGTGGGTGCTAGGCATCGAACTCAGGTACTCATGCTTGCCAACCAAGTGTTCTTTTTCACTGAGCCATCTCCCAGGTCCCCCTGCAGCTTAAACCTTAAATGTTAACTTTAAATTCACAGTTTAGTGAAAATTCGGCCAACTGTGCGAGCTGGTGACATTCTTCAGCTGGAGTTTCGAGCCCGTGTTGGTCTCCTGTTTGTCATTCTGCCTACTGCTTATCCATGGCAAGCAGATGCAGCACAGGATCTGTAGTGGTGGCTGCTTCTTGTCCTCTCTGGGACCTCAGACCTGAGCATCCGAGTCCCAGGTAAGCGGGAAGCCACTGGACCAGTTGTAAAGGAAATTACATGGCTAAAGACAAAGTCCTCAGAGGCCCCTCTCTTCAGTTCAGATGTTTAGTTCTGTCGTTCCTGCACGAGATGATGGACAGGACACCTGTAGCTCCTGGTCATGAGGGACAAAGGATAGATGTCATTAAACCAGTAATTGGGGGATATTTGTGACCACGCTGTAACCCAGTATAGCTTGGTATCTTTCAAGATCCCCGGATAATCCCTCCCTATTTTACTAAAAGTACTTGGCCTGGAAGGCAGGTAGAAGAGAAGAAACTTCTAGGATAAAATCAGATGGGATGAGGTTTCCAAGGAGATGGGAGGGTACGTACACAATCTGAGTTACTAACCAAATGACAGGTTTGAGATTTAATTTTCCTTCTTAATCTTTTTCCTTTAAAATAATTATTGTATCTTTTACAGTTTGTTCCAGCCTGCCAATCCTTGAGCTACATACACATAGTCTTACTTGTCTAAATATGAGTGGGTGGGTGAAACCAAAACTGAGAGAATAAGGGCACTATCCCCTGAGGACTAGGCCAGGATGCCCCGCCCCACCAGAGTCCCAAAAGCTACTCAGCTGGGTAGCTCAAGCCCCTTCCCTGCCACCACCCAACACTCCCATCTTCACCTTGGCTCCCCTCATAGACTGCTAGCCCTCTTTTTCCTGCTGAGCGCCCTCACCCCCAGGTAAGCCCCTGCAGCCTGCCTCCCCAAGCGGCCCTCTCCTTCATTCTTTCTTCCTGGGTCCGTTCTCAGCAGCAATGCAGACAGCCTAGGCCTCCTTCATCCCCGCTCTGTGTGGGACTGGCAGGGAAAGGTGCCTGTGAAAGGAGAGGAGTAGACAGGGTGAATTAATGGCAGAGGCAGAAGAGTAATACAGCCCGGGCAGAACAAAACGAGGGTGACCCGCGCGAAACAAAGCGCCACAATAGATCATTTCTGAAAAGTCATCCGGCAGCTTTGAAACCACGGGCTGTGGGCTCCAGGGCAGCGTCTCATCTACGGCTTTCAGGAGGCATGAATGGACGGGAACAGTAACTCTTTTTCATGCCTCTTTCAGGGGGACTGGTCGGCGGAGAAGGATTTACCATTCAATTCCCATACTTGTATGTGGGAAATTAGGAATTTGTCCCTTTAAAAGAAATTGCCTTTTAAACTCTCATAAATTGTTGTGATTTTATAGATTCACCAAAACTTGCTCTTCCTTCCACTTATATATCATTTTAAAAAATACTCATAAATACACACTCATATGCACACATGCGCACGCATGCACACACACCTAGATCCGTCTTCTCCTCTTTGCTCAGAGATCTTCCATTCAAGGCATGTCCAGGGACAGAAACATTTCGTCTTTCTGTTTCATGCCCTGTTGGATTTTGTCTCCCCCATAACTATGCTATTTTATCATTTTTCGTCAAACTCTCAAATTCTTTTCTGAATAGAGAAGACCTAAAAAAATAAAAGAAAAAAATAACACCACCGAGCGGCGCAGGTGCCAAGTGCTAGGCAGAGCTGGCGAGATGCAAAACTGACCAGGGCATTCAATTCATTTTCAGCAAGGATGTAGAGGTCTGTCTGACTCCCTCCACCAGCCCTGGGCACAGCACTTTCTGAGCTGTGCCCTAAAAACAATCAAGCTCTACTAGGAGCCAGCTCCACTCAGTGGTCCCTGCTACCACAGACTGACCGTTGGTCCAACATGGGGCCTCACTACCTGCCTGTTGGCTTCCCACAAGTCCACAGTGTTTGGCCATATTAATCTCATTAACCTTCCCTATCAGTTTCAACAGCAGTGAAGACTTGAGAACGTGGAGTTCCTGGCAAACAAGTCAAGCTTTGGCTCCCTGCCAGTACATTTGAACATTTGATCTGGCTCCCCAGGCCCCTTCCAGGGGCTTTTTTTTTCCCCATAGGAAGAAAGCACAAACAAGGGAGCCTTGCCATACAAAATGCAGCCATGTGTGACTCCAGGCTACCTCCCCTCCCTCCTCTTGCCAGTGTTTCCCCCTCCCCAGTCCTTAGAGTAGAGGGAGCTGAGCTGATGATGCCTGCCTTTCTCTGGGGTCGGTCAAGCATGCAGCACCTTAGGCAGAGCCCCCCCCCCAAAGGCTTTAGGCAAAGAGGGAGCAGAAGGCCTTCCTCCTCAGCAGGTCTATAAGGCCAGATTGGTGGCTTCTAAACACTTCCTCTGGTGCAAATGCCGACACTAGACCTATAGATAGATAGATACATACATACATACATAGATTTCTTAGGCAGCAGGGAAAAATCTAACCCCGTAGAAGTATCTAATTCAGTGGTTCTCAATCTGTGGGTCACAACCCCTTTGGGGGGGGTCAAAGAACCGTTTCACAAGGGGTCGCCTAAGACCATCAGAAAACACGGATATTTACCTCACAATTCATAAGAGTAGCAAAATTGTAGTTATGAAATAGCAACAAAAACAATTTTATGGTTGGGGGCCAGCACAGCATGAGGAACTGTATTAAAGGGTCGCAGCATTAGGGAGGTTGAGACCCACTGCTTTAAATAGACTTTCTTGGATGGATTCAGACCCTGACATCACTTTCTGTAGTTTTTTTTTTTAATCAATTTTTTATTTCTGAAAGTGTTAAAAACCTGAGAAAGAAAGTCCTAATACTGGCTTCATCGAACTATGAACCTGAACACCGAGCCCTGGCCTTTCTTGCTCCTAATCATGTCAAATACACTGTTGCTTTTTAAATGTAATTTATACGTATGTGCAGCTGTCTGGGTGAGTGTATGTACACATGTGTGTGAAGGTCCCCACAGATGCCAGAAGAGGCCATTGGATCCCTCAGAGCTGTGGTTGGACACGTTTGCAAGCTACTTGACGTGGCTGCAGGGATCTGAACTCTGTCTTCGTGATTTAGAAGCAAGTGTTCTTAACTTCTGAGCCATATTTCCAACCCCAGTAATGTCCTTTTAAGAGGGAAATATGCCTAAAAATTAATATTTGGGGTTGAAGATATAACTCAGTGGTAAAGTTCCTGACTACCATGAGTGAGACCTAGGTTCCATCCATAGCATTGAAAAAAAAAAAACTTCAATTAATATTTGAAAAAAAATGGAAACTCTTAAATACAGGTATCATTTGCTTGTGAAAATAGGTAGCTTTAATGATCTTGGAAGATTTAATTTGTAATTTAAAGTATTTGTTTTGATTATGTTTAATTTAAATAGATGTTGCCATTAAATACATGTTGCAATATACTTAACTATCTAATTTCAAATGACAATATTTCTGCTTCTTTGCTGTCTTCTAAAGCTGTAGAACTTCCAAAGTCCAGGGCCCTGAGAAGCTTTCTAGTCCTCATGGCAACAGCTCTCACATCCTTCAGAAGCAGCAGCACTCAGCACCTCTGGGGAAGTCTTTTCATCAACCTCACCCACACCACTGAAGTAGGCACATTGACAAGCTGACATCACCGCTGAACTCCCAAGCGGCAACCCCAGCCATTTGGAATCGGACAGCATGATGCTTAAGAAACCCTTCTTCCAACTTATCCCATAAGAAAAACAAGAGCCAGCTCCTGCTTATTTTTAGCTAAACTATACGGTTAGAAAACTCTTTCCATGATTTTGCCCACAACCTTCGCAGCCTGTGGCACTATATGAGTTTCCTCTCTGTGGCTGTGGCAAAGCAGTTTAAGGGAGGAAGGGTTTCTTGGGGCTTGCAGTTCCAGGGGGAGACACTAGTTCATCAATGGCAGCCAGAGCTCAAGGTCATTGCCTCACAATGCATCATCAGTCCAGAAACAGAAAACAAAGAAGTGGGGACCTGTATTCAATTCTTGAATGTCCTCACCTTCCCAAACAGCACCACCAGAAGAAGACCCAGTTGTCCAAACCACAGGGGTCAACGCACCGTGATCAGTGGCAAATGCAGAAACGTGCCTCGCCACGACACTCTTTCCACAAAATGAATGTCGTAAGACATTCATGAAGTGACTTACCCTTCTTCCACCTCATATCTGGTTTAAAACTTTTCAGTACATTCATATCTAGTCAGAATAAATACTCTCTCTCTACCTTCTTTTTTCTTGTTTTCCATTCCTTGTGTCCAAGAATTTTTCCTTGCCCCAGGGATTCTGCATGCATTGCTCTGGACTTGGAATGGCACGCCACTCCTTGCATACTTAGCTGCTTCTCTTTGTTTTAGGCTCAGCTAAAACATCAGCTCCTCACAGTGACTTTATCAGATCATGCGATCAGAAGGTTAGGTCAAGTTTATTTTGTTGGCCTCATATGTAACATGTAACACATACCATGTAACAGTCACAGAATACATAATCTATATCTTTGGAATGATGAAAAGAAGGAAAGAATTGAGGAAAACAAAATATTAACTTGAGGCCAACAGTAATTGAGTAGTATTCATACTACATATATTCAATACAAGTAACTGAAGACAATGTTAACTTGTCAGTATAGGAATGATCTGGATTATTCAAGGTCAAATCTAAGGTCATTGATTAACCAGGACTTGAAATTCATCAACTCATAGGATGAACTCAATTTACACAGCACTGTGGTATTATTGGACAGTCCAGGCTAGCAAGATGCTCTGTTTCAGGTGGTAATGATGAGATCCAGGCTCCAGGGCAGCTCCTGATGGAGCTTGGTCCAATGGAGATGCCAGCATAATGAGGTGCCAGCACACTGGAGGGAGAAAGCAATAATCTAGTAAACAGTGGCATCCATTGAAGTCACCCAGAGTTCTTCATACCACTTGGGCTCATGTTTCCCAGTTGAGAAGTTGATCTCACATGATGTGTAGGAGGCTGGTAAAGATCATCTCCAGCTGTATGACTGTATGCCTAGGAATGAAAAAAGGCAGATTGAACAGCCAATCTGCCACCTTGTCCTTTGGCTGGAATAGAAAGATCTCAAATTCAGCCCTGCCATCACCCTATAAATCTTGTGGCAATCGAGGAGGCAAATCAACATAAAGAAATACAAATAATATCTACTGCCCTGTGTAAAGACTTGAATATACCCATCCTTCTCTCCCTCTCTTGCCTCTGAAGCTAACAATATAGCCAGAGGTATTGCTATTTCAACAGCCACATTCTCCCACTCAGACTTCCTTTGTCTGTTTAAGAAGAACTCGGGAGGGGGCTGGAGAGATGGCTCAGAGGTTAAGAGCACTGGCTGTTCTTCCAGAGGTCCTGAGTTCAATTCCCAGCAACCACATGGTGGCTCACAACCATCTGTAATGAGATCTGGCGCCCTCTTCTGGCCTGCAGGCACACATGCAAGCAGAACACTGTGTACATAATAAATAAACAAATAAAATATTTTAAAAAGAAGAAGAAGAAGAAGAAGAACAACAACAACAACAACAACAACAACAACTCGGGAAAGGCAATTGAGTGTCGTGAGGGAGACAGAAGTGTTCCAAGAGAGTCCCAGCTTAGGGGCTTCTTTCTATGAGTTCTTGACCAAAGTACTTAACATTCCTAAGACTCAATTTAATCACCTCCCAAGCAGAAGTTACCATACCTGTCTTAGTGTTTCTAATGCTGGGAAGAGACATAGACACCACGACCATGGCAACTCTTATAAAGGGAAGCATTTAATTGGGGTGGCACGCTTGAGGTTTCAGAGATTCAGTCCATTATCATCATGGAGGGGATCATGGGGGCATACAGGCAGACGTGGTGCTGGCTACATCTTGATCAGAAGGCAACAAAAAGTCAACTCAGACATTGGGTGATGTCTTGAGCATAAGGAAACTCAAAGCCCACCCCCACAGTGACAACGAGACCATACCTACTCCAACAAAGCCACACCTAATAGTGTCACTCCCTATAAGCTTATGGGGGCCAGTTACATTCAAAGTACCACAATACCTAGTTATATTATAGATAGTCTAATTGAATTCACAACTCCATATGAAGTTCTAAGTTTGGGGATTTGTTGGTTTTTATTTGTTTTTTAAGATTTATTATATATACAGTGTTCTGCCTACACACCAGAAGAAGGCACCAGATCTCATTATAGATGGTTGTGAGCCACCATGTGGTTGCTGGGAATTGAATTCAGGAACTCTGAAAGAGCAGCCAGTGCTCTTAATCTCGAAGTCATCTCTCCAGCCCTTTTGATTGCTTTTTAGGAAGAAATATTTAACCATATTATTTAAATTATTTTTGCTTCACTCAACCAGCTATCTTCAATGTTTGCACCTGAGGAGTTGGTTCTCTGGACTATCTTCAATTTCATGGTTACCTACAGACTTCTTCCAAACAGACCCATAATCTTTCTCCACTGTTATCCTACACTTGCTTGGCTTTGTTTATGATGTTGTGTGGTTGTCCCCCAGTCCATGAGCACTTTCCCTGCTGATTAGACTACAACCTCTTCCCACAGCAGACAGTTCTGGCAGCTGCAATGTCTCCCACAATGGGACTTCACTCTATCCACTCAACAAGCAGTCTTTGATTTATTGAAATGGATTAAAGTAAGCTCTACATGATCATAGAAACACAAATAAATTCAGAAGACTAGTTCCAAACATTGGCGGATTCCACAATATTTTTTTTGCTAGTAAAATATTCTGCTTATAGGTTTGTCATTCATGGCCCACTTGCCCCTGTCTGGCGAAAAAGCTGAAATGTGGCTAAAATTATATAACACCCTGAAACTTCTGGTAACTCAGGCTATTTCCTTCTGGGTGGTGTTTATTCTATGCCGCAAACACCTGAATTACTGAAACTGGAGTAAGTCCATGTTCCCTGGTTGGGGTTCTAGTACCTTGTGGATTGGCAAATATGTCTGACCAAAAAAAAAAAAAAAAAGATGTAGGGAATGCTTGGCCTTTCGTTCATCTGAGAATTACACCTTTTCCAAGAAAAGCTAAATGGCTCATTCATGCTTTCGTTTCTCTTCCTCCAGGCTGGTTTCCTGACGATATTTCTTCTCTAGGCCAGCATGTTTTCTTTCTTTCTTTCTTTTTAAATAGGTTGCAGTAAGATGAGAATTTTAGACTTCAATTGGATGAATCTTGGTTTTGAGTCTGTTATGAAAACGGGCACTCTTCCCATCATCTCCTCTGTTACAGAGGAAAACAGCTTGCACATGAATGGCGTCCACTCAGTGGCCTCTGCTGACCAGCTCCCCCGCTGAGGGACTCAGATCCACATGGAGTCTCACAGCGCCGTCTCTGAGCAGGGCTCACTAATAAGCACCGTCGGGGAACTGAGCTGTTATTTTTTCTTTTCTTTCTGCATCACTTTTATCATCAAGAGAAGTGGAGACTTTCACATGTCAAGGGCTTTCTGCACAGGAAACTCTAGTATGGCCTTCATACACCCTGAATTCTCCAGGGGGGAAGTCATGGAGTGACCCGGAAAACTTGAGCAGAGGAACAAAGCTCCTTGGCCGGAAGGCATCCATCTGGGGCTTCCAGAGGGAAACCGGGAAGTATATATATATATATATATATTTACCACCCGCAAACCTGGGGCTTGCTCCAGACCACCTCAATCCTTGAAACCTATTTTCAAAATAGAAGATGTCATGAGCTGCAGACCTCCGGTCTAAGATCTCCTGCCCTGAACCATTCAATAAAGTTAAATGCAGGGAAGAAAAATACTTTGTTTGGCTCACCTGGAAGACTTAGGCCACTGAGAACTGGGCAGGCCAAAGTAAAAGTCTCTTAGAAAACCCAAGGAGCTCGTCAACAAAGGCAACCTTGCCGTGCAAGTTAATGTAGGATTTCCAAAACAGCAGCAACAACAGAAATGGTACCCGTCTCTCAAAGTGGTAAACCAGGCAGGGTTGCAGACAGGGTATTTTGACCTTTATTCACAAAGGAATAAAAGTTTGTGGTGGGTGAGGAGCATTCAAGTGGAAGCAGTGTGGGATGTGGAGGGCCTCAGGAGTAGCAGACTCCAGACTGTCGGGAGCTTGTCCACCTGGGCTGTGGACAGAGAGGTCCTTGTTCTCTAGGAGCCTCCATGCAGCTGAGGATTAGGCAATCTGCACAAACCACAGGCGTCCCTTCACCAGAGTGTGCGGTAAAGGCTCCCTTACCTTAAAATATATAATGATGATGAACTACGTGACTCACCAATGAGCGGTTAGTTGGTCCCCCGTGTGTGGTATACACCTTTAACCCCTCCTAGAGATGCTGAGGCAAGAAGACCATGAGTTCAAGTGAGCCTAGGATGTATAACAAAACAAGTCATTGGAGAGCACTGTGGCTTGACGGCATATGAAAAGAGGGGTACAGCTAACAAGAACCGTTAGGATAAGCAACCAGTGGGTTACAGGGTGGAAGGATGGCTTCCTTGCACAGCATGGAATCCTCTGACCAACTGCCGCAGTCAGGGTCCCAGGGAGACGCTGAGAGCCTACTCCAAAAGGCAACTAGGGAGAAGTCAAGGATCTGTTTACGGAAATAAAGTCAGCGTTAAGAAAATCAAAACAGCATTGAAGAGTTGTCAATCCACCCACCCCCAAGACTGAAGGCAGTACTAGGGAGCTCTGAATCCTTCACTGGAAATGATGGGTTTCCTCCAGCTGATTCTCACCCCTAACGATGGCTACCTTTCCCCACTGCAAGGGTTGATTCCCACCATTGAGAAGAAATGACTCTCACCATTGAGAGGGCTGACCCCTGCACCATTAGAAGAACTGACTCGCACTGTTGGGAGGACTCCCTCCACTGAAGACTGTGGATTTCTCCTTTGGGAGGGCTCTGAACTTACCTCACCCACCCCCCTCCAAAAAAAAATATCTATACAAACAAGTGTGTCACATTCTGGCCATCAGGAAAGCAGGGACTGGCCTTCAGTATGCGGGACTTACTGTCTTGCTATCTATTCTTCTAACCCAGCTGGAGCTTAAAAACAAGAAAGTCATTGATGCTACAGAGTTCTCCACAAAAGCAGGAAAGTGCAAAAGGCATAGGGCATGCAAATGAAAAGGGTCCAGTCCACTGACTCCACACTCCCATCCAAACTTCCATTTCATTACCTAAGCGTAAGCTCCTGGAAAGCCCCAGCTAACCCAGGCTTAATGGTGTCCCAAAGATCTCAGTCCCTGTACTCTGTTTGCAAAAATAGATTTGTTAAAAGATTGAACATGTTCATAAAAAATAAAGGGACTGCTTATTTAATAGCAACTATGGAATAGAAGGCAATATTTTTTTACAATGTAAAACTATTCCTTATATTTCCCTATGGTAGACTAATTCTTAATTTGTCCCTTCTGCCTAAAGTCATATATCCAAGATACATACAAAATAAAATAGAGTCTGAGCGGTGGTGTTGCACACTTTTAATTCCAGCACTCAGGAGGCAGAGACAGGTGGATCTCTGTGAGTTCATGGCCAGTCTGGTCTACAGAGTGAGTTCCAAGACAGGCTTCAAAGCTACAGGCAAACCCTGTCCCGAAACTGCACCCCCCCAAAAAATTAAAAATATAAATATAGAAAATTAAATAAATAAACAAATAAATAAATAGAATAGCTAAAACAGATACACTGAAAGTCTATGTATGCTTTAGTTGGAATGAAGAAAAGCCAGGGGACTACAGCATTTTGAATTGCCTTTAATGCAAGAATACAGAATAACTACAGCATTCTCCAAATTTCCCAGACCCCAGAACTAAGAGAGTAAGGCAACTGTTGCCAGGATTACTCAACGAGCTGTGCTCAACCGCGGAAAGATGGCAAGAGTGGAAAGATGTGGGCCTTTTTTACCACGGGAGCTTTTTGGAGACTAGTGCTGTCTGGATTTGATGACAGGTAATGACATTAACTAATTAGAAAACTAATCACATTTTGGAGCAGTGGAAGCTGAGATCATGATAAGCATAATCAAATCCCTGACTTCAGGGCTTCGGGAATTGGAGGATAAGTTTCCTCCATGCACAAAGCTTGACCAGATGCCCTTCGGGGTCCTTTGTCTGGATTTTTAGGAGCTACAGAGGAGCGTTAGAACCTGTTGTGAACAGCAGCACCCAGTGTCTGGATGTGAGCTCAGCAAGCCAACTGTGCTCCAGGGTCTTCCTAATGAGTCCCAACTGACGGAGGATGTACCTTGCCTTTCTGCTCTCAGGAGCCCCGTCAAGGTAAGCTTGTGACTTTACAACCCCTATTTCTTCCTCTAAACCTCTGAAGACCTGTAACCCCGCCCCCCACCTCTGGCCCAGCTGTGCTGGATAATCTACAGCCCACTGGATCCTCCCTTAATTGCTGTACAATTCTTGCAAAGGTGAACACATCTATCCCATTTACCTTGGCACATCGATGGGGGAATCCAGTGAAGTCGTGTTTAATTGGTGCTGTAAACAGTTGTCAATATAAAGCATGTTGCTAGTATGGAGCCAAATTAAAGGCCCGAGTATCTGACATATGAATATCACAGTCGCTAAAAGCGAATCAGACACAATATTAAGATGAGAAGCTGGGTACTTTCCAGTGGTCTGGCAGTGGCCCCTCTGCCCATTCCATGTTTCCTTCTAAGCCCTCTGGCCTCTTGGGAAGAAAGGGGCCAGGCCTACTGCTTTCAGGGCAGTCTTTATGGAGACAACGGAGCTGGGAGCTGTGCTGTGGGAATGCCCTGGTGTTCTTCTCATCCTCTGATGTTCCCTATGCACCAATGTAAGACATAAAAGGAAATGAAATCCTGATGTAAACACTGTCCCTGTCCCCTGGGAAATGATCTACCTCCTCTCTCTCTCTCTCTCTCTCTCTCTCTCTCTCTCTCTCTCTCTCTCTCTCTCTCTCTCTCTCTCTCTCCCATCCACTCATCCTACAATTAAAG
>JAQHUG010000272.1:1443371-1461663 GCA_028555095.1 Dicrostonyx torquatus | reverse complement strand
TTTGGTTTGGTTTAGTCTTTTTGCCTTTTGCCTTTTGAGACAGGATCTTACAGTGTAGCCAATGCTAGCCTCAAGCTCAAGATTCCCCTGCCTCCGTCTCCCTAGCTATACTTTTTCATCTTCAGGCAGTTCCTACTTTCAGTGATTCACATAACTGGGTTTTCTGGAAAACTGGTAAAGAAGATATATGCCCAACCTTGCTTTTCTAAACACTACAATTGTTTCATAATTGCGAAATATCTATTAGATGTGGGTGTAGTACACACATGCACACATGTGCAAGCACACACACACACACACACACACACACACACACACGATGCTCAGAAGCACAGCAGAGGAAGTCTCTGATATGGATATAATGTTTAATGTGGTATGTCATGAGATATCTATCAGAGGAAGAATAGATTTAAAATAACAGTTTAATCAGATAAGTATACAACATTCATCTCTATCCCCAGCAATGTGGTTGGGGGATAATGAATGAAGGGAAGGAGTTCTTTAGAATACAACTATGAATGAGTAAATCCAGCTGACATCAGAGGTCTTTCCTGGGGAGTGTTCTAGGACTTCTATTGTGATAAAACACTATGACCAAAAACTTGTAGGGGGAAAAGGTTTTATTTCATCTTACAGCATGTAGTCCACCATTCAGGGAGATTAGGGCAGAAAGTAAGGCAGGAACTGGGAGGCAAGAGCTGATACAGAGGCGAGTAAGGCTGGCTCACCATGCCTTGCTCTGCCTGCTTTCTTATAATACCTAGTACCACCCATCCACAACCCACAGTGGGAGGGACCCTTCCATGACGATCATCTATCCAAAAAAAAAATGCAACACAGACTTGTCCCCTTGCTGAGGGCATTTTCCTCAACTAAAGTTTCTTCTTCCATAATGACCCTAGCTTGTGTCTAGTTGGCATAAAACTAGCCAGCACAGAGAGACAGGGGTGGGGAATGGGCCAGGACCCGCCTCAGGCTTCATCTTCATAGACAGGTAAACCTTTAGAGACAAGGAAATGAATAAAGAGGGAAATTTGTCTTTTGTCTTGAAAGATGTAGTCAAAGTTTACTGAACCTTCCAATGAGGAATTCTGCCCTGGCACACACTCACCAAGTTCTGGAAGACCTGATGGTGGAGCAGGGGTTCCCTTCTCTAGAGGAGAAAGAAAAGAGTGATAAATAACCTTTCAATGAAGTATAAGGAGAAAGAATTAGAACCAAGATCCTCCTCAAACACAAATGCAGAAAGTGAATCCACTCAGTTTCAGGGCTGCTCAACTAAACCACAGAAGGCAACCTATTCCTAGCTAGATACCTTGAAATCATTCCTGATAATGGAGCTCTGTCACAGTGATGCTGACATCACCTGTAATCTCCTAGGAAACAGTAGGATTACTGAGGGGACTTCCTAGAAGGAGCATTGCCCATAGTAGTACTTCGGAAGCCGATGTTTATACCTTTGTCTACTCATAAATCAGTCCTGACTCAAGGGATTTGTCCCTCACCACCATGTGGCATGAGTCCTGATTTTCCAATCCTTCCAGAAATGTATGGGAAGATAAGAAATGACTTTCCTAGGATCTCACGGTGACTAGGTGTGGTGATTTGAATGTTATGAAAACTATTGTTTTTACTTGATATGCCAAGTTTTCTGTTCTTACAGAAACATAATAATTTAAACATGGAAAACAAAGACTTTTGGTATTTTCCTACCGCCATTCTTCAGCATGAGTCAAATTAGTTTATCTTTGGATTGCAAATTGTTAGACTTTCATTAAAATCACTAAATGAGTGCAGGTATAGGGACAGAATTTGCAATAATTTCTGAAATGACCCTAAGTGTATTTCTTTCATTTTGTTCCACATATTTATGTTCTGCAGCATTCTTGGCATTGGCAATCACGAAATAAAAATCAGTCAATATTGAGAAACACTGGGAGTGTAAAATTATAATTCTTTATGATCTATTGTCAGTAAATGTTTAGTTTCTAAATGTTTATATGTAAATAGATAGATGATAGATACATAGACAAATAGATGATAGATAGACAGACAGCTAGATAGAAGATAGATAGATACTGATAGAAATATATGTACCTGGAGACTTATAAAAAAATTATTTGGTAAAAACATAGTCCCAAATAGAAAAATTTCAGGAAGCTGGATGCTTTCCTATATCCGCAGAGAATGTGTTTTGACTCCGTGCTACATTTCCCTATCTGTAAATGAAGACAGTGCTACATACCTCACAGGCTTGCTAGAAGCAAGGCAGGTGCCATGCAGTGCCTGACCACACAGGGCCTTTCTGGTGTCATGATAGTGCTTCCCAGAGAAAATACTAAGGCTTCAGGGACCAGTGACCAAATCCAAATCAGTGCTGCCTGCAAGAGACACAGAGACCCTTCCACCTGGGCAAAACTCCTCTACGTGGGCTTTGAAGGTGAAATGGTAGCAGTAGGGAATCAGGCTCAGGGCACACCTGGCACAGCTGACTGGTCATAGTCTGTGGGAACTGACCGCAGACCTCAATGCTACATAAAACTGTGGGTATTCAGGTGTGCTGAAGAATGGGGCATGGCTTTCTCACCCACAGTGGCACTATCTGCAAGCAAACTTACTCTGTGAGGTTCTTCTGGTGACCTGCAGACCACGTGCTTCTGTAGAGGCATTTATACCTGAGTGTGAGGAGGTATTCTGACCAACAATCAGCATAATGCAAATAAAAACTACCTGCTGACCTAAGAACAAAACAAAGTTAAGCCAGTCTCTGGTTGCATAGGTGAAATGCCAATCATTCCGCTTGAGCAGACCTTCCCTGAATTCCTGGTACATTCTCTGATCCTGGGTTAACAAAGGCAACTGCAGCTTATTCAGAGGAGGTGGTTGGTATGGCTACCATCCACAGAGTCTCCTCGACCAAGCTAAATATAAAAGACAATAACAACAATAATTTTAAAAATGATAATAATCTTCAACTATCTGTAGCCAACTTTCATGGGTAAGAATGGATCTTGCTTGATATGCATCAAGAACTAAAATCACAGCTAATCAAAGAAAGGCACGCACCTAAATCTGGCAGCAAAGATGGCCTGGCACATTTGCCAACACTGTTGTGGTGAAGAACCAAGTCACTGAAGAGTTAAGCCTCCCATAGGCACTGCCTGCCTAGTATAGGTGGAGGCTGCTTGTTTGTTCCCAGCCACCTAGACCTGAAATAATCACACAGAAACTATGTTAATTACAATACTGTTTGGCCAATAGCTTAAGCATATTTCTAGCTCGCTCTTACATCTTAAATTAACCCATTTCTCTTATTCTATGTATTACCACGTGACTGTGGCCTACTGGTAAAATTCTGGGACTTCTGTCTCCTTCAGCAGCTACATGGCATCTCTCTGACTCCACCTTCTTTCTCCAAGCATTCAGTTTAGTTTTCCCTCCCACCTCTAGCCTGCCCTGTCGTAGGCCCAAGCAGCTTCTTTATTTATTAACCAATAAATGCAACACAGATGGACTTCCCACATCAGCCCAGTGCCAAATTTACCACAGAGCTTAGAATGATTGATTACTTTCTGCCCTGCAATAGATTTCACAGAGTACAAAGAACACAGCCTCTCCTTGGATTCTATGACTGGCCCTTCCACTCCTACTCTGCCCCTTTGTGTCACCAGAATATAAGACCCCACCACGATCGAAGTCAAGTTTCACTTGATCCCTCGGAAGAAGAGGAAATGATGTTCCATTAAATGAGGAGAACTCCTGGGACTGACAGATAAGTCCTCCCACCCCAGACTCCATCAATCTAGCTTGAGTCGGTTTATGCTCTGGAAGAGTGGTCCTCTAACACTGCCATTAAAACAAGCCAGTGTGGTTGACACATACCTGGGATTCAAACATTCAAGAGGCTGAGGCAGAAGGATTGTCAGGAGTTTGAGGCTAGGCTGGGACACATAGTTACACAGTGAGTTCCAGCTCATCTAGGGTTATAGACTGACAGCTGTCTAAAAAGAAAACTAAAAATAAATACAAATAAAGCATGAGAAAATGTGTATTCTTACAGTTCTGGGGGCCTGGGTTCTGAAATCCATGTCCTTCTTCTTGAAGCAGGGTGCCAGCAGTGCCCCCCACAAGCCTTATCTCCCTTCCATGTGGACACTGGGGATGGTGATTAACACCCATCCAGGAAATCCAGCACAGTCTCAGGCTCCCTCCGTCATATCTTCAACATCTATGCCCTGTGACGTCAGCTCCTCTCATTCCAGGGATCAGCGACAAATGATCCAGCAGCCAGTTATTGCTGAGGCTGAAGCTTAGTGGCCTCCAAAGTCTTGTGTATTATAGGCTTGACTCTTAGGGTGGCACTACTGGAGACTTAGGAGATGGGGCCTAGTGTAGGTCTTTATGGACATGACCTTGAAAGATGTTGGGAGTTGTGAGACTCCAGCACCCTTCCTTTCCTCCCCTTGGCATCCTGGCTATGAGGCAAGCGCTCCACTCCGCCACACGCTCACATCATGCTATGCTGCCTTCTCCACAGACCCAAATTGATCAGATCAGGTTCAGGAGATCCTCGAATAAAATCATCACCCAACATGAACATTTTTCTCTTTTTAAGTTGATTATCACACATGTTTATTACAGTAACAGAAAACTAAGACAATTATGCCCCTTGCCAGGTCAGGGCCACATCAATAAAATCACCCTTTGCTTGCTCCTTTTCTTCCAGCCACAATCACTGTGCCCCAAACACTTCTTACTCTGGGACTTCTTCTTCTCCGTCGGAGAGGCAGCACATGAGGTTCTCCTCAAGCTCTCCTTTTCTGGTAAACTCAAACCAATATGTCTAAATCAGGAGGACTGGTACACCTGCTAATAGTGGGCATGATGATAGGAGCCATGATGCAAGAATTCTCCGAGTTTACAAGGAGGAATTGTAAAAAGAGAGACTGATACACCAAGAAAATGGGTGCCCTTTTTAAAACATGCATCTTCAGTTGTGGTATTTACACAGTGTCAAAAAGTTTATTTCCATCCTGAAAAACCTTTCCAATGGGGCAAAATTAGAATATCAAGGAAGTAAACAGAAAGTGTGGTAGTCTAAATGAGAAAGACCCCTATAAGATCCTAAGTTTGGATATTTGGTCACCAGTTGGTAGAATTGTTTTTGAAGGGTTAGGAGTCATGGCTTCTTGGAAAGTGTGTCACTGGAGATAAGCCCTGGGGTTTCAAAAGCCCACACCACTCCCAGTTAGCTCTCCCTGCCTGGTGCTTGAGGATCAGATGTGAGCTCTCAGCCACTGCGGCATCACCATGCCTATCTGCCTGCTGCCACGCTCCTTGCCACAATGGTCATAGACTCTACTCCCCTCTGGAACCATGAGTCCCAAATTAAATGCTTTCTAAGTTGCCTTTAGTCATGATGTTTTACAACAACAGTAAAGAAAGTAACTGAGACAGAAGGGGATTCACTCTGCTCAGAGGGACTTCCGCGGGCTGATGAACATGCCCGAGTTCCCTGCGGAGGGGTGAGTGCTATCTGCCACAATAGGTGTGACTTTGAATACGCTTTTGATGTGCGAAGCACATTCCCCCAATGGGCAATGTGTCTTATGTCTTGGGCGTGTCTAGGAAGCCATACAGCACATCAGCAAATCTGTGCAGGGCCATAGAGCTGTGCCTGCCTCCATCGGTGGGGAGAAGAGCCAATGGGGGAATAGGGTAGGACTTTCTCCTACAGCCCTCAGAGGTGACACATGTGCAATTTTTCCATCAAACAATTTTGTGGGTTCCTTTGTCTCAGAGACTTATGTAACTTTTAGGTTCTGCAAAGAACGGGCAGACAATCACACCAAACGTGAGGGCAATCAAAGGATAAATACCAAAAACAGAAGCTGTCAATCACACGCCTGTCTTCTGCCAACACAAGGAAAGTATAGAGTATACACACTTTAGTGGAGTTTTTTTTTTTTCTTTTCTGAGTACTCTACTACTGTCTCCAAGCTGGCAAGACAGAGGAGTGTAACGGAACATGTATAGCCGCACAGCTGGGAGCACCTAACTCTGGCACAGCCGTGTTTAACAGGTGTTTATTGAGCGGCACAGCTGGATCGTTTCTCTCGGAAAGATTCCCCTGGGCCGTGTATTTTCAACCTCCCAAGCCTACATTGTCGCCATCCGTTCGTAGCTACAGTGATCCGCTCCCCACTTTCCAGTGTTCTTTCTCTTTCCTTCTTTGGCTTGAACACAAACAAAGAGGTGAAGACACACGCACAAAACGAACCAAGTGTCAGGACAACATTTTCCACAGTGGCAACGTATGTATTAGGCCAGCATTTGCTACTGTGGCAAAGCACTTGAGGGAGTCAACTTTAAAAGAGGGAACGAAGGTTTGTGCTTTGGGAGTTTTCAGTCTATGACTGGCCAGTCCTGCCGCTTTGGGCCTTGCTATGAGGCAGCACATTCTGGTGGGGATTACAGGACAAAGCAGAATGTTTTGTCTCAGAGCTGGAGTGTTAGAAGGAGGAAGAGCCTGTGGTCCCAACACACCCGCCTTCGAAGCCATCCCCAATAAGCAACTGGAAGACTACCCATTAGGCCGTAACTCTGAAATGTTTCCACCACCTCCAGCTAGTGCCACCCTTGGGACCCAGGCTTTCCTACAGGGACTTTGGGAGCACAGTCCAGGTCTAGTTCTAGCAGCTAGAATCGCTCTCCTCACACCTCAATACTTTCCCTTGCTCCACGGCACAGAGAAGAGCCAACACCAGCCAGGAAACACCCACAGGAGAATATCAGTGCTTCTAGAAGACTCTAGACATGAGCACAAGATCAAACGATTTGTGGGGCCTTCCAGCTCTCCTCTGCATAGCATCAGGGGGCCTGAAACCGTCTGTGTCTTCCAGCTCATAATCAGCTCTTAAAGGATGGCAAACAATGAATGAACGCATGAGCGAGCAAACTAAAGGATGGAAGAACTGCTGTGGAGCTGGGGATGATGGGGGTCATCCTGGGCTAGGAATCAAACCAAAGAGTTCACACTTGCTAGGCAAGAGCTCTAGCACTGAACGTCCCAGCTCAGGACAGGACATTTGTAAAAGACACACACTGTAAATGAGCATACAGTATACCGGAAAGAACAGCGACAGGAGCCTGAGACCGGCCTTCCAGCTCTTGTACTGGCCTGCCAACTGATGTTGGACACGCAACCTTACCCCTCAGATGACGGAGAAGATAGCATGATTTTATCTTTATAGATAACGTCAACCACCAATACAATAGCTTGTGATTCAGAAAATATGTTTCCCTTGTAAGGATTCACTTATACAATAGCTTGTGATTTAGAAAACACATGTTTCCATTGTAAGGACTCACTTGGTTCTCCCACCAAGCTGGGGGCAGAGGGTGTCCAGATTTTAAGATAACATCACATCAAGTTGCTTAAGCTGGCCAACGGCTTGGTACCCTGGCACCTCAGCACTGGAATGCTGGGTTTCAGATGTATATTACCACACTCAGCAAGGAGATCTACTGCTTGGCCTGGAAGCATAGCTGTACAATACCGACCTTAGAGCACTGACATCATTAATAAAGATGCCACCCATCCACAAGTTCCTGTCGTGTCCAGCTCTCCTTGGGCTGCAGACAGAGCAAATGTCTGGCGTTATCTGTGTCTGCCACTGAGCTGACTAACCGTGGCAGGACCTTCTCTCTAAACTTGACTTCTTGCCCTAAGTCTTTGCCTCCTTCTTTCTCCATGCCACCCTACTCACAAAATTACTGAGTCGCCAAGGTTCGAGAGCATGTTTTCAGTGAATACCTTTATGAAAATACGTATGGGAAGCAGGTAGGAAAGAAACAGAACATTGCTTAGCATATGCTCCATCCAGAATACCATCTCCAGAAAAAAAAAAGGACAAAAAGACAAAAATCCTGACACATCTATCTCTTCAGCTGTGTTTAATAGATACTGAACTAAATGGCAGATATATCTGTAAAGAGATACTAGGTTTCTTAGGCCATACAGTCCCTGCCACAGCCACTTGGTGCTGTGTGCACTGGCACAATACACAATACAGAAAACAATGGGCACTCTATATCCAACAGAACTTTATTAATTGGAATAAGCAATGGGGAAGACACATCCAGGGACCCTTCTTCCCAACCCCCTGGACAGCAACTTGGAGGAAAATCCGATCCAAAGCATCATTTCTTCATCCGAGCACTTCCTGTTGGAGAAGGGTCTTCATAAGGCTTGATGAAGGCTCATATCTAGGCACTCTATCCCTCTCCCTCAATGTCCTTTGCTAAGTGCCAGTTGGCAAGGGGACCGTCCTTCCACGGCAGTTATTCTGAAAGACAAAGCAGGGGTAGAGATTAAAGCCAGGCCCAAGTCTTTGTGCCATGCTCAGCATATCAAGTGGTCCTCTTCAGATCAGACTGTGCTGGCTGTACACCTTCAGAAAGAGACAGAACCATTCTTTCGCTCAATGGTCTTCCGTGTGGGTGTGGGAGGGAAGGCTTACGAAAGGCCCTTCTGAAAGGCCGGCTGAAAGAAAACCATTCTCCCTGGCACCACGGACGACTCTTTCTCATGTGAAGCTGCGTGATCACTTTTCATTTCACTCCTCAAGCACCCCATGGCACCCATCCACGTATTAGGCTAATAACGGCATGAAGCTAGTTAAAAGGAACCCAAGCAATTATTTTAATTAGAAGAGAACAAAAATAACACTCCTGGCTTCTGTTTTAAGGGGCAAGAAGGAAGTAGTCAGGGTTCAAAAAGATCCCACAAAATATTTTTTGTGAAAGGAAAAATAATTAAGGCCAAATTTAGAATGTACTTGCAATAAATGGGCCAAATAAAATGAATGGCCCCACTGTGCAGCCAGGACCCATTCACAGAGAAGAGCTCCAGAAAGCTCGTTTTTATGTGATACCATCTTGAGGACACAGCCAATTCTACACAGTGAAACTGAATGTCTAGTAGACTTTAATGATCCTTGTGAATCCCTCACGCACCCTCTTAAAGAGTTTCTGTGTAAACTCTTTTATTAATAAGAGACAGGGGCAGGATCTGGTTCAATTTGCCTTTTAAGCAGGATTTTTTTTTTGTTTGAATTTTTAAATTGCTCTGGAGAAATCTACCTTCACAGAAGATCCCTGTTGCTAATCTATTCAATACAAGGTGGCATCCGTCACAAGAGGACTTTATTGGCTGGACTGTGCTCTATGACACAGGGAGAGCACCGAGCCACAGATTTCCCCAGCCTTGGCTTCAAGCCTCCATGGAGAGACTCTGCCACTTTGACCTCTTCCTCACATCTGCCTCTTCTAAAAAGAAACAAAATGAAACTCAGAGCTGTCAGCTGGTTGCTATTGTTTGTGCTCTGTGGCTCTAAAAATGCTAGTTGAGCACCTACCCACACACACTCACACACACACACACACGCTCACACACACACACACACACACACACACACACACACACACACAAAGTTCCAGATTCCCACAGATCACCGGGGCCTGAGCTCTGCCACACACGGCTCCATAGCCATCTACTCCAACAGACAAAAACATGGGCAGAAACAAGAGCCAGTCACCCCAACTCGAAGGGGTCAAGGTTATCTAGCCTGAGCTTATTATTAAAGAGTAGATTACCCAAGAGAAATACATGGATGTTTCAGGCAGAAAGATCAGCACAAACAGAAGCTGAGACACTCAGAACCCTGGTGCGCAGACAGAGCTAACTCCATTGCAGTGAGGTAGTGATCCGTCAAAGACGAGAGAAGCCAAGAAAGCAAGCTGCAAAGAGAAGCCCCAGCCAGATGCTGGATGGAGTTTGAAGACTGGTATCTGTAGCCTGGGCTATGAGTAGGATAGCCTGGGCTCTGAGGAGGATGTCTAAATGCTAATCCGTCCTTTCTCAGACGTTCAGCCACTAACTCTTAGAAGGAAAACGGACCACGTCTACCTCTTGTTGAAAAGCATGAGGTAATTTTTGAAGTTTGCTTTCTATTGCTATAATTAACACCACAATCAAAAGCAGCTAAGGGGAGGAGAGGTTTTTATTTCACCTCACACATACAGGTCACGGTCCATCGCTGACGGAAGCCGGGGCGGCAACGGAAGCAGAAACTACAGAAGAATGCCGCGTGCTGGGTTCACTCTCATGCTCATGTTTAGCTTGCTTGTATAGCCAAGGTCCACCTGCCTAGGGTTGGGGCAGGCCATGGTGCGCTGGACCCTCCCACAGCAAGCAATTGGAGTAATCCCTCACAGATACGGTCGCAGCTCAATGTGACTGCAGCAACACTTCAGTTAGCGTTCCCTCTTCCCGGGTTACTCTAGGTTGTGTGAAGTTGGCAATGGAGATTGATTAAGATACTGCTTTTGCCAATGGTGAGTGTGATGTTGTTAAGAGGTGTGGCCTTTAGGTGGTGAGGAAATCATCGGCCCTCTACCTTCATGAAGGAGAATAGTGCCCTCATTGTACAACAAGGCACGAACTGGCTCTCTGAATCTTCCACCATGCAAGAATGCCACCACAAGACACCATTTCTACAGTCCAAACGGGACATTGATACTGCTGGCACCTTAATCTCGGGCTTCCCCCTCTCCCAAACCTATGAGCAATACATTTCTTTTGTTTATTAATTATCCGGTCCAGGGCTAAGAGCGTAGCTTAGAGGCAAAACACTTGCCTGGCAGGCAGAAAGTCCCGAGTTTCAACCTCAGCAGCACAGAACAACCGATCTAAGGTCTGTGGTGAAGCAGCCCACACAGACTGCCATAACAGGTCACAGGTGAGCCTGTGCCAAGCCTACATTCGCACTGTGAAACGATACAAAACCACCGCACAGCTGACAACAAGGGGCTGAGACGGTCAACTGTTCAGTTCAGAGGCCAGGTGAAAACAGGTTGGCCCTGCACTAGGAAGGCAGTAAGTGAGGAAGGGGAGCTATGAGGCATAGGACTGGAGCAGGTTTTAAAAATAAGAAATCTTGCCGGGCGGTGGTGGTGCACGCCTTTAATCCCAGCACTCGGGAGGCAGAGGCAGGCGGATCTCTGTGAGTTCGAGACCAGCCTGGGCTACAAGAGCTAGTTCCAGGACAGGCTCCAAAAGCCACAGAGAAACCCTGTCTCGAAAAACCAAAAAATAAATAAATAAATAAGAAATCTTTCTCAGGAGCAATGCCTGAGGGGTCAAAAGCCAGAGTTAAAGCTAACTTCGAAGACTCACCCTGAGGACCACGGGCTTTAGCTGAGTGTCATCACTTGTCCCAGGGGGCTTTTTCTGTCATAGGTTTCTTTTAATCACAAATGGTCATCGATCGTGGCTTCCAAAATCAAAATGGAGTAACTAATTCCAGCCTCAGACACGTGAATATACTGTTGAGCGCCGTTCAGAAACTCAACCAACAGTCCAATTCTATTTACTTTCTCTTTTAAATTTTATTTATTTTTATTTTGTTTGCATTGGTGTTTTGCCTACATGCATGTCTGTGTGAGTGTGTCAGATCCCTTGGAAATGGTGTTACAGACAGTTGTGAGCCGCCATGTGGGCACTGGGACCAGAACCTGGGTCCTCTGGAAGAGCAGTCAATGCTCTTAACTGCTGAGCCATCTCTCCAGCCCCCTATTTACTTTTCTATGCAAACCTTACACAAAGCCAGAGCTTCCCATTTCAAGTCTGAGCTAGCATACACAAGAGACTGAAAGGAGAGGAGGCTATGGTGAGCGTTCATGCCACTGCAGACAGGTTTAATTGCTCTGTTAGATTATTAGCCTTCTCAGGGGGTTCCCTGTGAATGCAATCTGAGAGAAATCCATCTTGTGCTTTGCGAGCTGAACCTGATGACACAATAGAGGAGAACGTTACGGAAAATGGCAGGCACACTTCATTCACAAGCGTCGTCACAAAAGTACATATTGCACGAATGAAGAGAACACGTGCAATGGTATGTAAAGGAAAACACCACAGTTCAGTCCAAAATACAAGATGGGTTAGCATTCGAAAATCCATTGGGAAAAAAAAAGGATATGAGAGAGGCAGAGGCTCTGTTGAATACAAGATAAGTTCTAGCAGGAGAGGGGCCAGAATGGGGCATAAAAATGACTACAAGTCATTATATATGAGTATAAAATTGTCAAAGCATTTAAAAATATGAGGGAAACCCACTGGATAATTTGTCACGCTAGTGGAAGGAAAAGAACACATCACTGTGCACAAGAGGAGGGTTTCACTTAGGGTAAAGAGGTCAACCCAAAGCACAGGGGAAAGGCCTTCCCAACGAATGGCGCAGAAGCAGATACCAATAACAGAAGTCAGCTTGACCAGTGGCATGGGCCAGGAATACCACTGTGTGGTATGGAACATTTTGGCAGTCACAAAACCCTTGGGTTCAATCTCGGTTATAAGGGGGGAAAAAAAGATGGGAGAAAAAAGAGAGATAGAAGAGGTGGGGAAGAATGACGGCAGAGGGGGAAACGAAGGTCATGTAGACTGTGGGTTTAAATATAAAACGTGAAACAGCAAACTTACTGGAAAATACCATTAGGGTGTTTTCATGGCCTTGGGATAAGAAAAGCTCTCTTGAGATAACAAAAGGGCCAACCAGAAAGAAATTAACCATCCACAGAAGCCATAAAGAAAATGGTAAGTCAAGTACAGAAGACTGGTAACATTCCCAACACTTGAACCCATAAAAGATTCATATTAAAGGCGCATGCCTTTAATCCCAGCACTTGGGAGGCAGTGGCAGGTGGATCTCTGGGAGTTCGAGGCCAGCCTGGTCTACAAGAGCTAGTTCCAGGACAGGCTCCAGAAGCTACAGAAAAATCCTGTCTTGAAAAAAAAAAAGATTCATATATAAAATGTATGCATATCTCCTACAAATCAGCAAGAAAAGATGAAAATGCAACACAAAAATAAGCAGTCTGGGTTGGAGCGATGGCTCAGTCGGTAAGAGTGCTTGCCCCACGAGCATAAAAACCTGAATTTGAATCCCTAGCACCTATTCACATAAAGGCTGAGCACTACCTTCAATGCCTCAGTACAGTAGGGGCTAAGTCAGGTTGCTCCCGGAGACACTGAGCAGACAACCAAGCCAAAACCTTGAGCTTGAGGTTTGGTGAGACACCCTGTCTCAAGGGAACAAGGCAGACATGAATAGAAAGGGACACCCAATGTTCTCCTCTAGCTACAACATACAAGTTCATGGGTACATGAACACGCGTGTACATGCACATGCGCGCGCACACACACACACACACACACACACACACACCAAGCAGCAAGAAACTTGAGAAGAATGTTCATAAAAGGAAACACTCAGATGCCCAATATACCTAAAAAATATGTCCTTTTTTTTTTTAAGAATCCAGGATATTGCTAATCTGTGGTGGTGCACACCTTTAATCCCAGCACTCAGGAGGTAGAGGCAGGCTGATCCCTGTGAGTCGGTCTACAGGGCAAGTTCCAGAATAGCTAAGGCTACACAAAGAAACCCTGTCGGGAAGAAAGAATCAGGAAACTGAACTAAGCTCACAGTGCCAGTCGACTGTGTGCCACCAGAATGATTAGTAAGCACGAGCTGGGCAGTGGAGGGAGCAGTGACAGTCACTGCTCGAGACTGACACAGTCTCCTTGCAAAGGTACTCATATCAGCACTATATATTAACATCGAACAGTTCTGCCCTGCAATTTAGCAATTTCCCATTCAGTGTAAATACAGACTACACATAATGCATGCGCACACTCAGCAAGATGTGCTCAGGAAAACGCACAGCCGAGCTCCCTGAGATCATCTAGAATTCAAAACAGTCAAAATATTCATAAAAGGGAAGGATACCCTGTGCAGCATGTAGTATTTTATGAAGAAAATATACTACACTTATAGCCAACATAATATTGAGAGAAGAAGGTCAAGCACAGAGGAAGACCTATCCCATGTTAAAATTCTGTACTACAGCAAAATAACTTTTTTTTTAAAAAAAAAAAAACTATATATTTGCTATGTGGCTCCACTTATATGAAGTTCAAGAAAAATGAATAAAGCAAAACAAATCCCTGGGGTCAAAAAACAGGATGTGGATACCTTTGGGAAAGAAGATGGAATTGCATCATAGGAGCAATTGGGAATATCAGCTATGTGATCTTTCTTGTCCTGCCGTGAATGGGTGTGGCTATGGGATATGTTAGATCCAGATCAATGCACTGAGGCCCACATTGATGGTCTTCACCCCTTCCCCATGTGGAGCTCCAGAGAAGCCCTCACTTGAA
Organism: Dicrostonyx torquatus; assembly: GCA_028555095.1. NCBI lineage: Eukaryota > Metazoa > Chordata > Mammalia > Rodentia > Cricetidae > Dicrostonyx > Dicrostonyx torquatus. The sequence continues at coordinate 1,447,382 of JAQHUG010000272.1, read as the reverse complement.
GATTCCAAGTGTTCTTCTTGCTTCGTGATGTCACTCAACATGGGCGTGTAACAGGTAGGGAACCAGGAAGAATGGATTCATGTCAGACGCACAGGGAGAGGATGCTTTCAATGCGCTAAGAAGTAATACATTAAGGGGAAGGAAGGAGAGAGAGAGAGAAAGCTCCAATGTGGAAAGGGTACTAATAGCAATAAGGACAATAGAGAGGCAGAGGACTCAGAAACTCACAGCTGGCCAAAGTCAGTGGAGTGTCCAGCCACAAATGGAACATCTTGCAAAGAGGGAAAGGAAGGATTTAAAGGTTAGAGGTGAGAAAAACCAACAGTGCTTGTGGACATGACAGGACTAGGGCCACTGCACACATTGTAATGGATTCTGTCCCTTTAAGGGGAAGCCACGCCCACTCCTTGTCTGCCCACAAGCCTGCCTGCAGTTCACAGATTCTCTCTCTCTCTGGCCCCCCCTTAGAAGAAGCAAGTGGGTTTCTGCTGCTCTCCCCTTCTCCCCCCTCTTTCTTCTTTCCCTCCCTTTCTCTTTCTCTCTTTCCTCTCCCTCTTCCCTCTTCTTCTTCTTCCCCTCCATAATCCACCTAATAAATGTTTAACTTTATTACCCGTCTGGTCTCATGCACCCACCACTGCCTGCCCGCTGCTGCCATTGCCACAGGGTCTCGACCCTCGCAAGCTGCTGGGGACCCGCCACCATAGCGGACTGCCCGCGTGGTCTCGTGCAACCCCTGGGGAACCACGGCAAGCTGTGGGGAACCCCATAACTAAAAAGAACAACACACATAAACTCACAGCACCATGGCTGCCTGCCCAAGACCAAGCTAGTTTGCTTTCTAGCATGGAGCTATTGACTGTTGGCAGCTGCTAGGGGAAGAAGAGTCAGTTTCCCTTAAGGGTGTGATCCCAGGTAGGTCTACCGTGCTCCAGTGGATGGCCACAAACCTATGAGTACATAAATAGCACAAATTGGAATCAGTTATTAAAAACAAAAATTAAAAAGAGGACTTGAACTTGAAAAGGGTGGGTCGATGTGGGAGGAGTTAGGGGGAAGAGTATGGGGAAAATATAATCAAAATATATTGTATGTATATATAAAATTCTCAAAGAATAAAACGTATTACACTTAAATAAAAACTCTCTGTGTGTGTGTGTGTGTGTGTGTGTGTAAAATAGAATATTATACTTAAACAAAAATACAGAGCCAGAGGCTCCTGTGTTTCAGTATGAAAAGTGGGATTAAAAAGTAATAAATACAGGCAGCACTTTCTTATTTAATGTGTGTAATGTACATGTCAACAAGTCACAGTGTGGGGAACAATACAGTAACAGTAAAATCCAGCTCTCCTCCCCACCCCGAAAGCTGGCTCCAGCAGCTGGGGCTGTATCTGCAGTTGCAGAGTGGTAGTGTTGCACCACAAAGCCTCCTATGCAGACAGGTAGAAGCCCACCCCTAGTCGGGGGTCAAGGAGAAAGGTCCCCCTTGGGATAGTGTTTCCGCAGTGCTGTGACCTAATCCTGAACAGCTCTCCAGTCTGCAGGGTGTTTGCGCCTCTGCTCCAGACACCTGGCTGGATGCAGGCTGCTGGGGTGAAGCAGGCTATTGTTCCTAACCTTGGGAGGCACACCTGAAGGCCTGTGTTTAGGCTACACCATGTGTTTCCTGAAGGGAAAATGCAGCAAGGAGTATAATCAAAATTGTTCTTAACACTACTGTTTTTACATCAGCGAGCTGTAAATGTATGGACGAACTCAACATACACGTGAAATAAACAGAAGGGAGGACTACACCGAGCTACCTGAAACACAGTCCTGGAATTTAGAAGCCTGGCTTTCAATTGCTGTGTTTTTAGATAGGAAACATCGTGAAAAACACAGACGTTATTCATCAGAGTGATTGTCCTGTGCTCTTGTATACCTTCTATAATTTTTTTTCCCCTGGGCTTTTTACTTCAAGGAAATAGCTAGCTAATGACATTTCAGACTTTGGAAATTTTTCCCAATAGCACACTGGAGTTCCCTCGGGGAGGAAACTGTGAGTGCGTGGATTTTTTTTTTCTGAGATCATTAACAGATATTACAAACCAATTCAAACTGAGCATTTTCTTTGCAAATTACCTTTAACTTTTAGAGCCACTGAAGGAAGTGGTGGGGGGGGCATGAGTGATTTGATTTACTTGTCGACAGATTGCAGCTTTGTGCTCCATCGGTGACTGCAATTCCAACCCCCCAGAAAACAGATCTCTAACTATCTCTAATAGATATATTTTTCTAAATTACCGCTTTGAATGAGTGATATTTCCAAAGAGTAGCATTTTTTCCCCCATTTAGCAAGTTGCCCTGGATTTGGGATGTTTATCCTATTGGTATGTTTAAGGTTAAAAAAAAAAAAAACAAAAAAACAAAAAAAAACTGGAGCCCCACACTGTCTATCTGACGCCTAATTAGATCTTTTCAGTAATTAGTTGATTTATCCTCTCCTGGGTGCACGCAATGATGATGCTTTGGTTGTTGGTGTACTGTGCATTTCAGAGGGGAAGGAAGAATTCTTTTATCTCATGATCAAAACCTAGTTTCCGGGCTAAAAAGCTAATATTTGGGTGAACAGTCCCTCATTCCAAGATTACATCAGGCCTGATTCTGATTTGCATGTTTTCCACTCAAAGGACTCCCGTGGACTTCAAGAGGAGTCTCCTACAAGGACCAGCTACGTGGGAGTCCTGACAGTTTCCAGAGAAAAAACTACACCAAGCACTACTCAAGTGGGAGCCCAAAAGCGGGACACAAAACTAAAGGGTCTTCCTTGCCTATGCCATCCCATGGTGCGCATGGGAAATGTCCCCAGGCCTGCTAACTGCTATACTGGCTTCTCTGGCTCCTAATGGAAATATGTGATGAATGATGCTTACTTTATAAGAACATACATAAGAATATTCTTTGCATTTGGTGCCAATGAAGGCTTTTTGAAAGCTCATTGTTTGTGGTGCCGGAAGTTTCTTTTTCCCCAGTTTACAGTAACAAATCCATACCCCTCAACCGGCTGCAGTACTTGGGAAAGCCGGCCCTCACCTTGCCTGGGCAGTGCAGAAGAGCTGGCCCTAGTGGCATGGGCACAGTGGAGCCAGCGCCTGCCCAGGGTGTGAGAATAAGAAAGCCAGCCCCACCCCTCTGGGCTTTGGCACTCAGGTGAGTTGGCTCCATCTTCACCAGGGCAGGTGCTGGAGAGCTGGCCCTGCTGGTGTGGGTACAGAAGAACCACCTCGATGGCATGAGTGTGGGAGATCCAGTTCTGCCCCTTGCCAGCTATCACAGGCAGGAGAGCCCACTCTGGTGGCCTGGATACAGAAGGACAACTGGGCTCACCAGCTCAACTTCCAATGGCCCAAATCCAATGCTTTGAGTCAAGCCACCCAAACATCTACTGCATCTAAGAACTGCTGGCACATGTGAAGAGGGGTCAGTCCTGCAGAACCAAAGCTGCAGGACCACCATGACACAGGGCAACAACAGGGTATCTGTTAAGGACCCCGGTTAAGGATCCAGTATTGATAGTTTAGCAGACGCTGAAGGCATCCAACCAAACCGATGACTCATTACGATGAACATTTGAAAGTAAAGCTGTTTGGGCAAAAGGGTAGATGGGGTGACACACCATGAGACAGTGCAGCTTCCACAGTAAGATGGGTTTTGTTGTTGTTTAATTTTCATTTTTTTATTTTTTTTTATCATTTTTGTTTTTTGTTTTCTTTGGGGGGGGATGTTGCAGGCAGAGGGTGAATATAGAGGGACAGGGAGAAGAGTGGGATTGGGGTTAATGATAAGAAATTCACCAAGAACCTATAAAAAGTTTTAAAAATAATATAAGAAGCCAACTTAGGATGAATCAAACAGAATTTCATATGTCTTCTTATGTTCTGCTAGCAGGAAGTGGTTAGGACACTATCTGAAGAGTGTTCTACTTGTGGAAGGAGTCATTCTGTTATCAAGAGTAAAGGAACTGGGCCAT
>JAQHUG010000272.1:1428655-1442376 GCA_028555095.1 Dicrostonyx torquatus | reverse complement strand
AAACAACAGACCCTCTTACTACAGTATGTATGTGTCACAAAATGCTGACACATTTCGGAACTTCAGAAAATAAGACACAATCCTAGCATGAACGAAAGCTGACAGTCCCAAGAGGATGCTTATCTGTGGACAGGTACCTCAATGAAAATCATCACAGCTTCAAATTTGTGTTGGAATCAGGGGAGAGGGGGGCTGAAGCTCCCATTGATCCACTTGGCCTGCGCCCCAATATCAGAACTTTAGAGCTCTGAAGTCTGCTGGGGATATTCAGGCCATGGAGGAAAATGAGAAGGTGGTTTCCTGTCTGCCCAGGGAGCACATACTGCCCCAAACTGGCTGCGCCCAAGTGATTTTGGAAGAGAACATAGTTATTTATAAATGCCTTCCTGTGCACTAGACTTTCACAGCCAGGTCTTCTGAAGCCAACGGAAGAAGCCCAAGCAATTCTTTGTGTGGTCACTGGGACCCTTCCCCCAGAAACTCAACTCTGAGGAAGTTTGCCAAGAGAGCTCATGAAGATGAGTCCCAGTTGATTCTTCCATATTTTCATGAACATCCCGAAGAAATGTGAATACCGACCTAGACTCGTATACTGGGTAAGAAAGGCATGAGACAGGTGCCATTTGGGAAAACACTCCATGAAGGGCCATGCCAGGGGAGGGGGGCTTCTCAGGCTTCTTCCCTCCACCTTCAGCTACAGGGCTAAATACCACACTGTTCCCACCACTGAACCTCTCCGTGTGGCATCCAGATCCAACGCCCACTCCACCCCTTACCGGAACATCCGTGTGTCCTGCTGGTCCCTTCCTCTTCCATGCTGACTCAGAAAGACCTGCCATGATTTCTAGATGGGGATTTTCCCTAGCACAACCCAAAGGACTTTGCTTCAGGACTGTCATGGCCATGATGGAGATGCTTTCTCTGTTGGTCCTTGATGAACCATCCATCTCCTCAATTCAGGAGAAGAGCAGTCATCTCGGCATTGCTCCTTGTTGGTCTTTAGGCCCCTGCACCGTATGAATGACTCAGAAGATGAGTTGTGCCTTACCTGAGTAATAAACACTAGTATCCCAGCTGCTGCAGATGCTGAGGCAAAAGAATTGCCAGTCCCAGGCCAGCCTGGGTCACAGAGCAAGACCCTGTCTCTAATTAAAGCAAAATTAAAAATAAAAAAAACCAAGAGCATTGCATTTAAACCTCACATCTTCGATAAAACAACGCAAACCCATCACTTTGTTTCATTCCTTCCTCTTGGCCACCCTTGAAGCAGATCAGAAGGTAGTTCACCCCCGTCTCTCCTCCTAGTTCAAGTTCCTTCCCTGCAGTTAACCCCCTCCATGCCCACCCACACCTGGTCTAAAGGGATTGCTGCCTGCTAAGGACATACAACATCCCAAGTCATCTAAGGTCCCCATGCCATCAGTGCACAGGACAGCTATGAGTGCAGTGCTCCGTGGGCCCAGGTGTGACTCTCAGGTTGTTCCGTGGGACTCCATTGACAGCCAGCAGGGGTTGCATGACAGCTCAGAACTTTGCCCCATCACCTAATGAATTTCCACTTGAGGGTAGAGGGGTTTTGAGAGAAATCTTTTTTATCCAGTATTTTTTTCTTTTCCTTTATTTTTGAATTAGAAAAGCACTACATGTTGTAACAATACTTTCAATGGTGAGATAAAAACAGAGATGAACTTATCTCTCTGCCCTACCCATTACCATGGTCTTGAGACAACCAGTACATGCATAGTACATACCTACATTCAGGTCTAGTACATACGATATGTAACACATGGATGACCTGTGTGGTGACAGTTTGTGTGCCTTTCATCATCTGAATAACGTTACGGTGATGGGAGAGCACATAGCTGTGCTTTTCATTACTCACCTATTTTCCACACTTTTCCTGGGTACTTTACTCTAAGCACTTTCAAGAAAACACAGATTTGCTTTGGCCAGAGGGTCATGGCTGTCTTTAGTGGCCTCCATTTCCTGTTATGATTCTGCGGCTGCGGCTGCAGCTGCTATTGCTGTTATTGTAGGGTTTGATGAGATGTTTGTTTGTTTGTTTGCTGGATGACACCCAGGACCTCATTCCTGCTAAGTATTCTTTATCACTGAGCTCTACCCCAACCCCATGTTTTTGCCCATGAACCTTCCTACTGCCCTGGCCATGCTGGGATTGGGTAGATATCGAGAGAAGCTGCATGGGTTTCTTAACTTCTCACTTGGTTCTGAGGGATAACCTGCCTTGTACACCACCAAGCCTGTTGGCTTCTTGTCTTCCTTCCCCTCCTGATGAATCTACTGTCTAATTGCTTCTAACCTTATTCTTTCTCTTGATGCTCCCCAAATCATCAATATTTCCACTGTGGACCCATTTCCCTTTCTCCACTGGTATCTTTCTCCATCCACTGTCTGGCAAAGAGGACCCTGGTCCTCAGTTGGTACCTTCTATTTGTCCTTCTGCTTCTCACCCTACCAGGGCACACATTTGTGCCACATTCTTATGCTTTGTGCTGTAGGTTTCAAATAGCCTTTTAAAGTGGAGGCTAAATATACCCACTGTACACAATACGCTTTGCTAGGAGAGAGGGGCACTATTACTAGTTTTTTATAATTGTTTTTTAAGCCAGATGTGGTGTTGTACATCCAGGGCATCAGCTCGTCGGGAGGCAGAGGCTAAGATGAGAAACTCTTTAGAGTACAATAATAGGAGGAATTCAAGGACACACTCAGCAGCCTCATCTCAAAATGAAGACAGACTTAGGAAGACCCCTCAGCGAAAAGCCACTGGGAAGGATTAGTGAGGGAAGGAAGTCTCTTGAAGTCTGGAAAACAACCTCAGAGAATAGCAATGCATCCGGTCACAACTTGGGTGAGAGTTATCCTTGGAACAGGACCGAAAAGATGATACCTGAATTGGGGAAGGAAGTGAAAAATGGAAAGAATCTATAAATGAGAGCCTCTTACTCCTGCAGGCTAGACATAAATGGGAAGGGGAACCTGATTGGGAGAGAGACCATCCCATGGGCTGCACGAGCGCGTATAATAAATAAAAGATCTGGTAATCCATCTTTTGTGTAAGTGACCATTGACAACTCAACCTGTTCTCCTAAAGATCCTTCTGAGTATGCAGCTCTAACAAATCCCCCACCTCCAGCCCCTAGATGACCCCCTCCAATGCACATCAATCAATTTCCCAAGCAAGAAACAGACACCCTGGCACTGTCCTGTAAGAAGTCTTCGCAGCCACCAGGGTACCATTTTGTTACCCTAAATGATCACTGAAATATTTCAAATTAATTAAATGCATCAACTCTGAGTTATTTTTCCCACAAAAGACAAACACGCACACACAAAATAAATTGTGTTGATTCTTCCCCAGAAGCCCTCTTGTCCACTTGGAGACCAGACTGTGGTTCAGAAGGGAGACCAGAGTGAGGTGAATTTGTCTCCTGGGGACTGAACCTGTGACCTCATTAGCACAGGGTTCTAATCAACTAAGCCACCAGGCACATTCCTTACTGAAGGCACCATGGCAGTAATTTGCTACATGTTAATTCTAAGATTAACTACAGATGAGGAGCATTCCTAGGGGGCAAAAATGAGAGATTTGCTAATTCTTGGGAAAAGATTTAGGTCATCAGTTTTTGAACCTTTCAGTTTTAAAATATAATTCTGTAATCTTGAAACGATGCTCACCATCGTCTACACCTTCATGATATTTTTAATCGCTATCTACATCAGAAGGGCAAAGCAAATGGTTTCACCATTACAACTGCACAATACTAATCAAATACTTATTTAGAGATGTCTCTACATTTTCTATGTTTTACGCACTACACAGAAAGAACAGGTCCCATGCTGAGCCAAAGATGGTTTTCCAAAATCTCGAGGGCTGCACACCATCACTGCCACCAAGATGTTAAGTCCCAAAGAGGTAATCTTCCCTCCCCCAAGAAAAAGGGAAGGTTAGTGTTATAGACCTGTCTCAACAGAGGAAGTTTAATCCGCTCCCCTCTCTTCCTTTTCCTTTAACCAGTCTTGAAAAGTTAATATTTAAAAACAGTAAATATGGCTGGAATACTGCTTTGACGCTGGCTTGGTATCCTGTACTCAAATTCCTATGAATATTCTGCCTGCTTCCCATCTCTGAGAACAATTTCCGTTCTGAGGCTACATTAAACATTCAGGCCATTTCAGCTTCAGCTGCTCCCACCCTGACTGGGACTTTGAACTTGATATGGCTGAAGAAGAAACCAAAGCAATGATTTAAAAATATCAATAAAGATGGGTTCTATCCCAGACTTTGTAATTTTGTGGAGGAACCTCTGTGAGGCGTCCTGGGAAGGGCGTTGGGAATGTGCCCCTACTAGCTTTTCTATGGGAAGCTGACTGAAATCCCACTGTTTTCTGGAAGGATTTTCCCCATGGAGAAACTCAAGCCTCACACTCACACGTTAAACCTTCTATTCAATGAACTTAAAGCAATGATTTAATACCTTCGCCTGGCTGAGGCTGTAGTTCAATGGTCGAGCGAGCCCTGGCTTTTGAGCACTGACTTACAAACACCTTGACAGGCATACACATACACATCTAGGCTACTGTCAGTTGTAAGAGGCACCTCCCACATTTGTTGGTAACTCCCAGCCTGGCATCAAGGGGGAGCATCCTGGATCACGCCTTGACCATTAGAGGTTCATAGAAAAGTTAAGTCTCCTGTGTCAACTGTCAATTTTTTCATCTGTAAAATGATGGCAATTATAATTACTACTAAATAGGACTGCTGCTGTGCACTAGAAAAGCACAGAAAATTATTCAGATCAAGGTTGAAGCATTGAGGAGCTCATTCAAATGTAAGCGTTCGGCTGGGGGGTTTGTCTGGTGTATGAGACTCTGTGTTTGAGCTCCAGCACCACAAAAACGAACGGCGGAACTGTGACAACCCAGCTACTGTGTGCCTCTCTTGAGCAAAGCGTCCCCATCTGGGTGTAATACGTTGCATTCCAAATATCCCTCGCTTTACAAAGTCGCTGCAGAAGTTAAATATGTACTACAGCTCTACAACCACAAGGAAAACACTAACGATTCAACTGAGCACAACATGCTTAAATAGCAGGCTCTGATTCACATAGCTAAGAGGCAGAAGCCTGAAATGAAAATAGCTAGCCCTGATTTCCAAATTAATGCCTATAAAAATGTTTTCTCCTGAAATTCATTCTAAAACAGAGCAGGGGAACTTTCCCGATTAGCATGACCGAAATAGATTATCTTTCTGTCTGCAGTGTATCCAATTCTTAACCAACCTAAAGGCTTGAAGGAATTTCAAGAAAGAATATAAAAATATTATCTGCCTATTGAAATAATCAGGCTAAGTACGTTTTTATCTGAAAATACAATCTGAGACCGTCTCATTTTATAGTCAAGAAACTCTCTTAACATATTCAGGGAGCTGCAGTTTTAAACAACTCAAGTTGAAGCTGACAGTCAGAAACTAAATAAACAAAACCTAACCTGCTGGGTAGTATCCCTCTTACAGTCCTGGGCACGGTTGCTGTAATCTGCAGGGGGATGGGTGGTTCAGTAAAATAAATAGTTCTCATTTCCTCTCTCTATTTTCTCAAACCACACCAATGCACTTGTCTGTGGCTCACTTTAAGGGCTCGGTAAGCACTCTCCAGCACTCTCCCCATCTTGCTTAGAAGACTATGTTTTATTTTTATTTCATCACGGAATGGGAGAAAGAATGTGGGTGTCTATTGTCTCAATGCACTGCATCCTAATCGTTTCCCATTCTCATTTGTCAGCAAGGTGGTGTGCCTAAGAGACTCGGGGGCTTTTTAGTCATTAAATAGTGCCTTTCACTTTGTGATATTTGTTTCTTTCCATAAAATGATGCTGTATATTCCCCCTAATGGTGAAGAATGAAAGATAGAGAGAATTCTATTTGGTGATATTGGACCACGAAGAGGTGAACTTCAGAGATCAAATCCCCAATAGAAGAATAAAATGTATTATGTGAGATGGAAACATGGAATTCCTCACAAATTTCCAACATGATTGGTAATTCAATAACACCATTGTTTTGTTAATATCTGAAGAGGGAAGGATCTAGCTCTTGGGCATTAGCCTTCAGCCAGACTCTCTCTACTTGCCATCATTACCCAAGTGAGCCGGGATGTTTACAGGCACCAAAGTCTGAGAGCCTTGCAATGGGCTGTTGAAACCACGAAGGTCATAGGCAAGAGTTGAAGAAGCCATTGTACTTACCTCGACCAAGACTACAGCTGCAGCTTGGTCTCTGAGACTCAGTAGAAAATGGGAATCATCTGCCTTCCACATGTGCAGAATACCTACAACATCACTGCAGTCTGAGCAAGAAAGGCATGCAAAGTGCTACAGTGAAGCCAAATGTGGTGATGTATGCTTGGGAGTCTGATGCAAGACGATTGGGAGCCTAAGAGTTCAAGGCCAACCTGGGCAACATAGTGTTGCAAGGATACTCAGTCCCTTTCTGAATATTTGGGTAATCAAGTATCATTTTAAGTTTGGCTTCTTTATCCAGGGTACTCTTATGGCAGTGGCAATGATAATGTATTGGAAGAAGTAATGGCTGTGCTGGTGGTGATGGTGACGGTGTTGATGGTGATAGTGATGATACTGAAGGTTGTGGTGGTGGTGGTAGTAATGAAGATGATGACAAGATATTGGGATTAATGGAAGTGGTGCTGGTGGTAAGGGTAATGGTGAGGGTGAAATGGTAGTGGTGATAGTGATATTGGAGGTGTTAGTGATGGAGTTGATGGTGGTGGTGATGGTAACACTATTGGAGTCAGTGGTAATGGTGGTGGTTAAGGTATTAATGGTAGTGGTTGATGGTAATAATGGTATTGGTGGTAGTCATGGTGGTAATGGTGCGGGAGGTAGTGATTGTGTGACAATGGTCATGGTGAGCATGGTGATGTTGGTGATCAGAGCAACGGCACTTTACCAGTGGAGTGAGCACGATCCTGGCCTTCAAATCTCAAAAGATGAACTGAAGACTTCAGCTTCAGAAAGCCACTCTTTTTATGCTTTCTCAGTCTTAATTTCTAGTAATCAGGTGCTAAAGTAATCATTGTTATGCTGTTTTATAGGGTTTATTCTACTTTTAGAGTTATATATTTGCCTCTGTGTGTCTGTTTCTGTGTTTTTGTGTGTCTGTGTGTCTGTCTGTTTGTGTCTATGCCTGTGTCTGTGTGTCTGTCTGTATGTATGTGTCTATCTGCCTGTCTGTTTGTGTCTATGTGTCTGTGTGTGTCTGTCCGTCTGTGTCTGTCTGTGTCTATGTCTGTGTCTCTGTGTGTGTGTGTCTGTGTGTCTGTTTGTGTCTGTGTCTGTGTGTGTGACTATCTGCGTGTGTGTTTGTGTCTCTGTGTGTGTCTATCTGTGTGTCTGTCTGTGTCTATGTCTGTGTCTGTGTGTATGACTATCTGTGTGTGTGTTTGTGTCTATGTCTCTGTGTGTGGCTGTCTGTGTTCCTGTCTGTCTGTGTCTATCTGTGTCTATGTCTACATCTGAGTCTGCACATGAATGTAGATGTCCATGGAGGCCAGAAGAGAGAGTGGGAGTTACAGACAGTTGTAAGCCACCGAATGTGGGTGCTGGGAACCAAACTTGGATCCAGTGCAAGAGTATGTGCTCCTAACCTCTGAGTCATCTCTCCAACCCCAACAATATTATTATTGATTATGACTTTAAAGACGCTTTTAAAATAATGGGAAAACAAAGCAGAAATCAAGCCACTGCTTCGGGGACATACGACGAGCTTGACTTATCTTCATGCATATTTGTTGTTGTTATTCTTAGCTATTACTTTCATCATAACCATTGTCACTGAAAGCATTCTCAGGAGTCCTTAAAGATGCTTCACTGTGAAATCCCAAGGACAGAGGAGTTCAGTTCATGGAGATTTGTGTAGACTCATGGGACCACACTCTTCCAACAATGTCTGGACTGTCTGAGAGTGGAAATTCATACTACAGCATTCGCCATGATAATGAAGAGACCCCTCTCCCAGACTAGCGTAAGTTAGGGGATAAGGAGAGTCATGGCACAGGTCACTTACATTTCTCTTCTTTCTTCTAGGCTCACTGTAACATAGAATGTCTACAGTCCTTTCAAAGTTAGGAGTGGTCATGTTGACTCAGGAAATGTGAGCAGACGGGGCAGGTGTCACCAGTGAGCAGAAGCACCAGGATCCTGGACAATATCCACCAAGTTCTCCCTGTAGTGAAAGAGGAAGCAGGAAAAGAAGGAGCCTCCATCACTCCAGGTTCCTAAATGGCAATGACAAACAGACCTCATTCTGACCCACAACAGACTTACAGGGAGAGGGAGAAATAAATTCTTGATATCTTAAGCCACTGAAATTTGGATAGTAAACTACAGCCTATTGGCTCCTAAAAGACACCAATGTCCCAAACTAGAGTGTTTAAAGTCACTTGTGGTCACATAGCAAAGAAGAAGTCTACATTTCTCCCGCAGTAAACAAAGCCTTCTGAGACTTCAACTCTCACCCATGTCAGAGTGAAAGCGCCTACAAAAGGGAAAGGCTGGGTATCACAACCCAGCAGTGATGGAAAATCATTCTTCCCCACGGCAATCCCATGTGAATATAGGGAACTCGTCTAGCTGCACTTAACTTTAAAGAATCAAGTATCACCTCACCATGAGGCAAGCAGATAGGCTCAGCACCACCCCCATCCCTTCCACCCATCGTCACTTTCAGAGCTGCTCATTTAAACACATTAAAGTGTCAGCCACCTTAACCAGATCAGAAAACCAGATCTCATTGAAGTTAGTACCACGCTGCATGCTAAGTGGGGCAGCAGAGGAGAGAAGCCCGTCTGTGCCTGCCCTCCGGCCCCCCAAACTCCACCCCCCAACAGAACTGCACACAAAGCACAGGCACTCTTTGAAGACCTGGCCCGGCATTATTTGTGAGTTAAAGACTTGCTGGGTCTTGCCAAGAACAACAGGGAGGGAAGAAAAGCAATGGTTGTGGGGTTTGTTTTGCTTTGCTTGCTTGGCTTTTTATTTCTGAACTTGGGAAATAAGCATAAGCCTCCTCTTTTCTGAAAGACTGGATGGCTCTAGTTTTTCACAGTGGAGCTGACCTCTCAGTGGCCATTGGACCCATCAGATCCAAGTGGCTTCTTAATGGTCATCACTTTCCTTCCCAAATGAATCTCATGGTTGCCATAGCCAAAAGAGACATCCTGGTTTCTTACAAAGAGGCATCAGGTCTTGTACAGTGTCCAGGGACATTGTCAAAACATAATAAGATGAGTGGAATGTGTGTGCTTTGATACGCTACAAGTGGCATTATTTCTTTCATTCCCAGCCTCTCCTGTGTCTGTGTCTAGCTTGCTCTGCCCTAGAAAGAACAGAAGAAATACACACTTGCTAGACATATGCCCAATGCAAAATCCTGACAAAACCCTTTGACTTGGGATCTATTGTGTCTGCGAATGCAGTGTGAGGCAGAGAGTTCTGCGGTTCACCCAGGGCATATATACAGTGGTGACTGTAGAGCCTGTGTTATAGACACAATATATACACAGCAGCAACTCTGATCTACAATGACCTGCTACCAGGCAAGTTTTGTCGTGGGATAATCTTGTTGTATACCATGAAGATGTGCCTCTGCCAAGGTACCTTCTGATTGGTTTAATAAAGAGCTGAATGGCCAATAGCCAGGCAGGAAATAATAGGTGGAACTTCTAGGCAGAGATAGGAATTCTGGGTTAGAAGCTGGTGTGGAGAATTTGCCAACAAGACACAGAAGAAGTCAGACATACTATATGGAGGAGAGGTAATAAGCCATGTGACAGAATGTAAATGAATATGAACAGTTAATTTGAGATTTAAGAGCAAGTTGGGAACAAGCCTAAGCTAAGGCCAAGCTTTTATACTTAATAAGAAGTCTCCATTGTCATTACTAGGGAGCTGGTGGTCCAAAGAAAGTCCAACTACAAAGTTGTTTGCTTGTTTGTTAATTGCTATGGACATGTTATTCTGTTAGCGTTCATCATTATGGTGGAATGCCGAAGATAAATAAGTGAGCAAACAATGGTATGGCTCATAATTTCAGAGGCTTCAGCCCACAGTCATTGAGACTTGTTGCTTTGGCCTGTGTCAAGCCAGAAACAGCATGGTAGAAGGACAAAACAAAGCACAAAGCTGTTTGGCTCAGAGTAGGTAGGATGCAGGGGAAGAAGAAGAGAAAGAGGAAGATGAAGAAGAAGGGGAGGTGTCAGTGAATATATATATATATATCCTTCAAATGGCCCCCAAAGAGAATGGCACTATTAGGAGGTGTGGCTTTTTTGGAGTAGATGTGGTCTTGTTGGAGTAGGTATGTCACTGTGGAGGTGGACCTTGAAGTCTTACATATGCTCAAGCCACGCCCAGTGTCTCAGTTCACTTCCTGTGGCCTGCACAAGATGGAGAACTCTCAGTTACCTCTCCAGCACCATGTCTGCCTGCAAGCTGCCATCACCCATCATGATGATAATGGACTGAGCCTCGGAGCTGTAAAACACTCAATTCGATGTGTTCTTGTATAAGAGTTGCTGTGGTCAGTTGAACAGGTGTGGTTACTCCCCAAGGCCATCAAAACAACCCCCTGGGAGGACAAATAAGGGGAAACAATCCTTAGAACTCACCCATGGCTGGGCCAGTCACATTTATAATTCACAGGCTACGGGAAATGCTCAGACCAGTACTGCCCCAGCAGCAAAGGCTGTCCTAACAACTGCTTCGCAAAGTTTAAACAAGCTTGCAAAAAGAGAAAAATCGTTCAGATATTTTTGCCCATGTTATTTAATTGTAGGCGGTTTCATATCTTGGCTGTTAGGAATCAGAGCTGCAATAATAACTCAAGGTGCACTTATCTCTTTGCTGTAGTGGTTTCGTGGCTTTGGGATAAATAAACAGAAAACAAAATAACCAATGCCGGCCAGTATGTACAAAAGAGAGCTTGTATATACCACTGATGGGAGTAAAATTTGTAACGCCAGTCTGGAGAAAAGTGTACAACTTGGGGCTTGCTCACTTTGCTTGACAACGTCTCCATTTTCAACAGTCTTTTGCGAGATTTACTCTGCTGTGGAAATTTAAATGAGATGTCTAGTGGTATTCTGACATTTAAACGCTTGGTCCCAAGTTGGTGGCTGTTTGGGAAGCATAGGAGGTATGGGCTTGCTGGAGGAAGTGTGTCACTGGGGGTGAACTCTGAGGCTTCAAAAGACTGGTATTGAGTTCTCCAATCCCCCTGGAAGTATGAGTCTTCACTTCTGTAAGCTTTATCCTGGCAGTAGAACAGAGTCTAATACAGCTATCTACTACACTTAGGCTTGACCACCTTCACCTCATTAAAATAACTGTGATTACTGATGGAACAGAAGAAAAGAAAGCGTTGTCGTGGTCATGGTGTCTCTTCACAGCAATGGAAACCCTAACTAAGATGCCCTTCCTACAAGCTACTCCTTCTCACCAGGCCTCATCCACTAATAGAACATTGAGCACAGTGACATCTGAGCCCTCATGATTTCATGACCTCTTGGGAGTGCCACAAACTTGAGACCAAGTCTTCAGCACTTGATGTATATTTTCCACACAAACCTCCACAGGCATGCACATAGTTGCTAGGAAGAAAATACACTAAGCCCTCTATCACTATCAGAAATGCAGAAATCTCAACCTAGGGTCCCACAGCACGAGCTCAAAGCCTATCCAATAAAGTAGGATTTGAAGCAGCAAGGGAGAAAGACAAGATGTCTACGACCATGGGAAGAGAGGCCCGTCTGGGCAACTACAGAAAAGACATTTTGAACTGAATCCATTTGATAAGTTAATAAAAACTGCATGAAGAGGTAACTTTCCATCATTGTATATTGGTTTGAACTTATCCGTAGCTTGGGATTTTTTAAAATAAACCACTATGAAAGAACACAACGTATTGTGTCCATAAAAACAAAGAGAACAGAGAGATGAGAAAATCGCAGACACAGTATAGTCAAAAGATGCTTAAGGAATATGGAGAGGGAAAAGGGATGCTGAGGCAGAGAAGCAATTCCAGCAAAATTACTGAGAAGAAGGGAAACAGAGTAATACAAAGAAGAAAAGCATCAAAGAGTAGATAGCTTTTAAGAGGAGAGAATTTGATCAGAGTATCGGTTATGTCTCTACTGCTATGTTAAAAAAAATGACCAAAAGCAACAAATAAAGGAAGGGTTGATTTGGGACTTGAGGTTTAGGACCACCATTGTAGCAGAGAAGCATGGTAGCAGGCACCAGGCATGGCAGCAGGAACACCTGAGAGTTCATAGCTCGGACCACAAACGGGAAACAGAGAGAGCCAACTTGAAAAGGCACAAGTCTTATAAACCCCAAAGTGACATATGTCCTCCAGCAAGAATACACATCCTAAGCCTCCCCAAACATCCACCAACTGGGGACCAAGTAGTCAATGCCCAAACTATAGGGAACCAGCATTCAAAGTACTACTAAGGGTGGGGCGGGGTTAAAGAGGTCCTTACCAGCCAGAAATAATTCCACACAAAATAAATAAGTACTGACTGCTTAGAAAATACACAGAAATGGGCATCAGAGGCAAAGAAAGAACCACTCAATTGAGCCAGGTAAGAGTGCAGATAAACGTATTAGCTACTTTCAACACCCAGCAAAACTCAGAGAAAGGAAAGCCTTTTATTATTCAAAACACAAGTATATTTCTAAATAAGTAAATAAATGGGGGGATTTTTTTTTGTAAACCTCTAGATTGTGATGAAAGTCTTTCCATTTATTTTCCTACCCGTAAAGCTCACATTCATCTCAAATCCTTTCAGAAGATGCTCCCAATCTGCTCTATGACTTTGCAAAAGGCATGGGGACTGTGCCCATATTTCTTCACGCTATTCTTTGACTTTTGATGTTGCTGCTTGAACCCTGCAACTCATGTTTCAAACTTTAGCCCTGCTGAATCTGTTTCCTGAGTTGACTAGTTCCCCCGCCTCACGAGGATTTTTAGCTGACCGTATCACTCACTCGCTTCAGCCCAAATGGACCAGCCGTTTAAGCATGTGATCCACAATGCACTTTTCTCTGTTAACCAATTTGTGGTACTTCCTCATGGGAGTTATTGACAACATGGCTGTTCTTCGGACTTGTATCTGCAATGCAAACCTTTGCTTGTCTACTCACCCTTGAATCTGAAAGTTGGAGGGATAAGTTCATGGTCCACACCTTTCCTTGTAGTGAATTACACCTCTGGAAAAAAAAAACAAAACCAAAAACAAAAAATAAACTTCTTGTCTCCTTTAACAACCCTCATCACCAACAAACTCTTGCTGGCTCACAGCACACCGAAAAGAGAAAATTTAGCACCTTGAAGAATATTGTGAGAACAACTAGGGGTTTTTTAAAGAAAAAGTTTTTATTTTAACAATGATAATGTTTTCTAGCCCCAAAGTAAAAACACTGACAACTGACACCATCCTGGCTTATCTTTGTAATGCTGTGAACCTATTTTCTCAATGTCACCTATAGAAGAATCTAGAATTCTGGTCTTGGGGTCCTCAGTGCAGAAGAACATGGTGGTAAAACATCTGTGGATGAACCCCTTCCTATTTACTTTGCAAAATTGCTCAAGAATTCACATAAGTAATTAATGAAACACC
>JAQHUG010000272.1:1372838-1427880 GCA_028555095.1 Dicrostonyx torquatus | reverse complement strand
CATGTGTGCATGTGTTTTTTAATTGTTCATGAAAAGCTGTCAAATGTTAGAAATGTGTTAGTAATAAATAAATCAACTACTACTAAGCCCCCGGGTTCTCTAAGGATCGTTAATATCTATCACATAAGCTAGACATCATACAATGTTCATCAGTGCAGATACATGGCTGTGTATGACCCTCTCAAACTTTAGCCTCCCCCACAAACCGTCTTCCCAAAAGTCTTAACCCAGAAGTCAGAACCCCATCTGCAATAGGAGACAGATGTTTAGAGAAAGAGAAAAGAACAGGAAGGAAGGTTTGGGACCTCTGAGGTTGGGATTTGGGGTGCAGCCGGCACGAAAGGCTGGGCCACACACTCAGCTGAAACACAGATATGATGATTATTACAAGGGCTCTAGAACAACCTAAGGGGGATTTTCAAATGTATGCTTCTCAAGAACTGCCGCACAATGGGGTCCCACTGTCTCTGAAAGTTGGGTCTCCGTGACAACACAATAGCTAAATGCAAGGTGAGAAACTTCCAGAGTCTTTGAGAAATTGGAGCTGTGCCATCCCAAATCTGTGGAAATGCCCAAAAGCCCCTAGACCAAGGCTGTTGATGTCCACTGGAAGAATTCTCTGCATGAGAGGCGTGGGGGCTAGAGGCTGACCACGTCACCAAAGCCTGCAGAGCCATAAGTTCTCTCAGGGAAATAACAAAACTCCCGGCCACTTCTCTCATTCTCCTAGTGCCCCTCTGAGAAATCCTATCTGACCTCTGAGGTTGAAATCCCACGGGGAATCTTCAGGAATCTATCAAAAGCCTGGAGTCCCTGCGCAGCCTCAGAGCCTCTGAATACAAAACAGGACCACTTCCTGGCTCAGAACTCTATCACCAAATTCCTTAGGCTCAGAACTGATGGGAAAACAGATCCTCAAGTCCTTCTGATTTAGAAATCATTCAAACTGACAACAGACAGGAAATTGACAAGGAGATTTGAAATCTTCCATTTACTCAGCCAGTTTGGTTTTTTTTTTTTCTTTTACGTGGTAGAGAACACAGCATTCTTGATTTTCTCACTTTTCTCAGTTGAAAGCGAAACCATGACATGAATAAAAGCAAGCGCGTGCACACACATGCGCACGCGCATGTGTGTGTGTGTGTGAGAGAGAGAGAGAGAGAGAGACAGAGACAGAGAGAGATGAAGCAAAGCGCTCTGTGTCTCATATGCTGTACCACATGGCGTTCTAAAAGAGCTGTACAGTTTTAGGGGTCTTTTCTCCCAGTCACATCTCTACAGTATTCGTACTCTCTTCAGCCAAACAACATCACCTGTTTTTTTACACAGAACCTTCCCAGGAACAGCCTGAGAAGGAGTACAGATTTGCAGAACAAAAGTAGATGACGGTGTTGGCTGATCAAGAGTACAGGAAGAAGGGAGTACACTTCCTTCCAGGCTGAACTCCAGAATCTCCAGTCGGACAAGGACTAGGCGGCATCTGAGGACATCAAGCTACCTTTTCTTCTCTTAAGGAGGCCCACAGAGACCATGGTGGGCTTACCTAATCCTTATAAACTGCAGCTCCTGGGGTTTCCTAGAGGTAAAGTGTTTCCACTAGCAAAGGGTCGTAGACCCCTTCTAGTTACTGCTAAGAATTAAGCATTCTTTGCAAAAGAATAAAGCACACACACATACGCACACACACATACGCACACACACATACGCACACACACATACGCACACACACGCACATGTACCAACTCAGGGGTTTCTCAGAGGCCCTAAACCTCATCTCTTAATGATTAACAGATTCATGGCCCCTAAGTTAAGAAGTTCTGGCCCAGAGAAAGCAGTTTTTCTTTTTCAAAACTTACCAGCTTGGGAATATACACTCATCCTAATGGTGCAATCTATAAAACTCAGAGAGAAAGCGATTCCAACAATTCAAAAAGATGATTTAATCCCTAATCGATATTTCCATATTTCTAACATGTGTCAAGGAAAGAAAATGTGCAGGAGAAATTGAAACCTATACATATTTCACTAGCGATTTCACATATGGACCTGGAATATCTTTTCTCCTAATATGGAGATGGCTCAGCAGTATTTAAATGACTCCTTATTCCAAGTCATATAAATATGCACCAGATGTATCTTTTGTAAATGTTATGTTTTTCAAGTTCTCAGCATTTGCAAGTAGTTGAAAGCTATGTCAAGCACGCTTTAATGGGGCATAAAAGTGTATTGTATTCAAAGAGATGGTACCGCTTTGTAATAGGGGGAAATACAAATGCTGTCGATGGCTACATTTCCACCTATTGATTTATGCTGCACAGCGGAGGGGTCTGTATTCTTTACACACAAGTTCCCTATCGGTTCGAATCTAACCACAGACAAGAAGTCATGCCTCCATTAATGGAGTCTCTAGACGACAGAAAATTCCCAATACTCCTAGAATCTCAGTAGACAGAGACCTAAAAGGTCAGCTCAGTCCCACACCCAGACTGAACAGATGAGCAAAGCTGAACCCCAAAAGTGTTACACTGAAGTCACCTGAGCACTGAGCGGCTGTGGGAGAGGGTGCAGAAACTCCTAGTCCCCGGACATGAGGACTTCCCTGCGCTCTCTCTCCACAGCACCTGTGGCCTGCACAAAAAGATAAACAGTCAAAAGTGGAGCACAGATCACATGTTGATTTCCTGGAGGGACTGTCATCTATGTTTTTTTTTAAACTGCTGAAGTAGCTTATGGGAAGTAAGCACAGGGAGTAAAATGTCATGCAATGGCCAGCACTAATGATTTTCAAGGAAGACGTGATGCCTTTCTCTGATAATGAAATTTATCTGACTCAAGATGAGCTTTTTCACTGAGACACCCAATAAAAGGCACCCAATAAGTTATCCTCTCAACATTTTTTTGATGTTATATATATATAACAAAGATGGCTAAGAAATGTTTTCAAGTCCCACAGCAACCAAGTTGAAAATGTTTTGGGTTATTTGGGGTGGAGGGTGCTTTGCTTTGGTTTTTGTTTCTGAGGTTTTGTTGTTGTTGTTGTTTGTTTTTTTGTTTTTGTGTTTGTAAATGACCAAGAATGGTTCCTCATTGCACAACTTTTTGTCTTTTTGTTAAAGAGAAAGAAGATCCTTTTCTCCAGGAATTCCGTGTGGCTGGAGCCTCTCGAAGGAGAAGGAAGGCATCCGCTGCCACACCTTAGCCACCCCTGACTCTGGCCTGCTCCATCTCATCACCATGTACTGCCTCCAGTTGTTTCTGGGAATGAGACAGACTATTAAATAATGAACCAGCTAGGTAAGAGGCATTCTCTGAAAGGCAAGCAACTTTTCACTTTGACCTTCACAAATAGTATCTTGCCCTCCCGGGCCCAGGGGCAGCAGTAAAAAATCTCATGTAAAAATTAAGTCATAATTGAAGTTTTCACAGACTGCATGTCCCCGTCCCCGTGAGTGGAGTACCCCTGCTTCACAGAGTTCCACAGCTGAACATATGTCCTCTCGGGCTCCAGATGAAAGCACATATTTTCTTTCTCTAGCCAGGAGCCAGGTTTTGGCCACCAGGTCAGTGCATGAACCAGCAGCTCACAGTCCAGAGAAGGGATGCAGGCAAGCCCAGCTCAGGATCCATCCTCCATGGGCAATGCCAGGTGCTTATGAAACATTGCCACTGTTTCCTAAGCAATAGCATGGCTCCTAGAAGCTTGGGCAGTGGTCCTACCATGTGCCATAGGCACTCACTAGTCAAACTGGTGCTAAAGGCATGTCCATCACCACTGGCCAGGTTCCCTCACAAGAAGGTCAAAGGCTCCTGTGCCAGCAGTCAATGCCATGGTTAGGGGCATTGTTCTCCACCAGTAACTAATTTTTTTTCCCAGGGTGCTGGGAGACACAGAAGCCAATACTTTTCTGTCCAGACGGGGAGCACAAGAGGGAGTGTAGATACACCCATGCTCTTGCCAAGAGGCTTAGTCTAACTTGCCATGCTTCTGTGTGACTGCAGCACCCACAGCAGAGTTGTGCCAAGTTGAGATGGGAGCCTTCTTCTGTTCTTGCTATCACAAAGGGCAGGGATGCGGGGAGGACATAGTTACAAGGGGTCATGTGGCCTTAGGACCGTTTGCCACCTCTGTTCTACTACGAAATGGGGCAAAGGGGCTGAATTCACCAAATGTCACAGAAGCACTTCGCAAGCTGACATAGAGGTGTCCTGAAGGGGCAAAGTCTGGAGAACTCCAAGATGCAACTCCAAGGGCAGAAAGCAGAGGCACACATGTCCCCTCACCGACACACAAATTCAGAAGATAGTAAACCATTGCTATTGGAAGACAGTGTCTTTAGCAGACAAGCTACGACTTGGAAACACAGCATCCCCATACCACGACCTTGACAGGTGGCATAGCCCTGTGCCACTCAGCTGGCATGCCTGCCAATCCTCAATACAAAGTCCACCTTGAAGAGAATTTGAGTAGGAGGATACAGATAAGGTTCAAGCTTCAATGTCTGGTTCATTATCATTTGTTAGTAAACTCTAGTAATATTATTATTAGTGCCACTGTCAGTGTGGGCTTTATGACGGTGGAAATTCTTGCAGCCACCCTGCTCCTAAATGAAGAGTTTTCTCAGATTTCACCTTTTCTCACACTCCTGAAAGAACTTAAGCACGTAGGACTGAATTCTGGTGAATAGTATGCTCTCCATCCCAGGCCGAGGAATTCAACACACAAGAGAAGAGACAAGAAAGGGGATAAGGCGCAGGTGAAGACCCACACAATTGCCTTCTGTAGCATGGCTTTAGCATGTGCTCATAGGCACAGTGACCTGACCACCCTGACAAAGTCACCTGCCCCTTTTGATAAAGTTCAGACTGAGGGTAACAAGGACAGTTCTAGAGACAGTGAAATGAATATCCCCTATGTTGACAGATCCTAGGCTCCCCTCTCTGTCCATTGTGAAAACAATGGCCTTAACTTGTTTTTCATTCCCAGAGGGCAATCTTACCCAATTTAAGAGAAAATCTTACCCAATTTAAAGTGTCGCTAACGAGATGTCTATTGGGAATGAGCCCAAATGGGACAATCTCACATCCAGCAGGTTGATACTCCTACCAAGGACTCTCCCTAAGTACACAGTCATGCTTAATTGATAGCCAACAACCGTAGTCAGGATAGAGGTTGCCCTTCACAACATTGCTTCCCCAATCCCACCAAGGCCAGCCCTTGCCTTCTCTGAGTTACCCTAAAGGCAATACCCTGAGAGACCAATCCAATGCCTTCTCAAGGCCTGCTACTCAGAACTGTACCACCTTTAAAGCATAAATCTCAGACAAGCATTTAGAAATGGAAACCGAACCTAACCCAGTGGTTAATGCACTGATCCTTTATGTGGCTATACATATATACATATATATGTATGTATGTATATGTATATATAGTGTGTGTATGTATGAAGAGATATATACATAAAGATAGATAGATAGATGGATGGATAGATAGATAGATAGATAGATAGATAGATAGATAGATAGATAGATATCTTCTTTTAATATCCACAGAAATCAATTTGGCTGTTACCCACTGTCATTGAACTACAAGCAAAGAACAGATCATGTGTGCACTTGGTCCGGCGTTGATGTCTAACACCTGGAGTGTAGCGCAGATATGCAGCCCAGGCCCTGTGAAACAATTCCTATGAGACTTAGGTTCAACTTGAGCTACTCCCAACCCACACAAGAGTTAGAGAAACCTGGTAGGCAGGCAGTGTTTAGTAGATGGGGGTGGGGGGGAAGGAACTTTGGTGTGGCCTGGGCTTAGGAGAAGAGATGCAGCCCTGGTCTCAGTCATGCTCCTCTTCTTCCTTGATCCAATTCACTTCCTATTCACAGTTGATTTTCCTGGAAGAACCCTCATCGCTTAAGGCCTGAGAGTTTCACAAATGAGACTTTTGCTACTGCATAGCACAATGGTTGCTGCTGTCTCCAGCTCCCCCAGGAATGGGCGGCAGCATTATCTCAATACGTCTTTTTGTTTATAAAAAAGGGAGGTTTTGAAAAATCACAACACAACCGTTTTTAATGTCTGAGTTTGGGGTTTTTCTTTTTCTTTTCTTTCTTTAAGGCTGAGGCTAAAGGCAGCTGATAGTGGCCAGTCCTGATTGGCCAACATCTGCTTCTTTACAGGGACCTTACTTGCCAAGTAGCTGGACAGCAACACCCATTTGGTATTCATGGGAAGTGCTTGCCGAACAATAATGACAATAATTGCCTCTGATTCTTGTGTTTACAACACTGCCAAAGTATCATTAGGGCCTTATTTATAGATAATAATGCTTATTAATCACAAGTATTTGAATTTTGGAATGTATTAGATTAATATTCTTTTGTACCTCGGCTCAGTACCAGTGCTGTGAAAGGCGCCCACTGAATGCAACTCGTTGGGAATGCTTATTTTGAGCTGCAGAATAATGTGTGTAACTTGCAGGTGAAAGATAGAGAAATTCCATGGCTACCTCTCCACAGCCTCCACGGAGACCGACGGCCAACGGGGGAGAACCAGCCCGGCCTCTTAAACGAGAAGGAAAAGAAAGCAAAGTAAATAGCCCTATAGGTATTTTTTTTTTAAAGAGAATCTTGTAAATACTAAGCTTGAGACACACTGCTGACTCTATGTGTGTTGTTGTGCTTTGCCTTAAATCTGTGGATGAATCATTTTGGGGGGGAAGGGTCTGACATGAGGAACAGTCATTGATAGCTCTATAGTACATACATTTTTCAAAACCCCATGGAAGAGAAAACCATTAAGAGGTTAAGAAAGCTGGTAGTCGCACCTCCTTGATGGCTAACCACCTACTCGTTACAGGAGCCACCATGCACTTATTTGCTAATCCCTCTCTACACATTTAATTTCTGCTCAGGCATGTACGTCACCCAGCATTTCTCTACGTTTCTGTACAACTGAAAATAGGAATCGCTAAAATTTTCAAAGGCGTATCATCATTTTTCCAGGTTAATGCAATCTCCATTGGTATAAAAAAAAAAAACAACTTTATATACAGCATTACCAGTTCATAGTCACTTAGCCTCCTCTCTCCCGAGACTGCAACAGAAATGAATTCTGCAGGGTTTTCTTCTCCTCTAGCGCACATTTTTATTTACCTTGCAGTGTTCGCGCTGTGTGTGGCAGAGCAGTATTCAGCTTGCTTAATTAGAGGACTGCGAAGTAACGAAAGGGACATGATTCTCCAGGAATTTTTCAGAACGAAAGCGAAGTTTATCAACAAGAAAGTCCAGGTGCCCTTTCCTTCAACAATATTTGCGACTAGATAAGACTTTTAAAGGTGCCTGTAATTAATGTCTACTAATGTTCCTTAGCTAAACCCGTATCGGTTCAATGCCATGCTATTCTGCACAGCATTTTAAATTGTCCCCAGCCCCATTGCACCCACAATAATTAACCTTGTCTTTTCTCCTCCTCTCAACTTTGTCCTTCATAAAAAGTAAGGGAATACATCTTTAAATCACCAAATTACACTACGAGAACTGCCCCCCCCCCACACACACACAGAAAAGCCTGGAAGACTTGTTCAACAAATGTTTCCAAGTCCGATAGACCCTAATTCATTACAAGTAAAATGGAAAAAAATAATTTACAGCTTAATATAAACAATTTTAGTGTTCCCAGTTGAGTCCTTTACTATCAAAGCATGCTATGATATGTGCATGCGAACTCTCATGAGTCGAAGCAGCAAGGTGAACAGCTACCCATGGCAAGGCCTGGAAAGTTGGGCCCCTCAACCCTCTTTATATAAGTCTTGGCAGGCACACTGTTCTCAGCTCTATGCAGAGGTGCACGCCCATGTATGCAGGGGTATATACCCATCTGTGCAAGGGTGCATGCCCATCTTTGTGGACATTGCTAGAAGGACATGCCATCACTCAATAACTGACAAACTTAGTACAGATCGTCCAAATTCACTATGACAGCAAATTTAGATTGCACAATGTTCACTATTTTTTTTTAATGGTAAGAAGAGATTTTTAATGGTGAGAAGAGAAGGAGGGCAGACATACCTGAACTATACAAATAATTAACTCAATTCTCCCATTTATTTTTGCCTTCTTCAGACATTGCCTGAAGATGACATTGTCTCTTTAAAGGATGCTGTTACTTGGATGAGGAAGAAAAGAAAGTCTCTGAGAGGCCCCAGATCCCAGGATAACTGACTTGTACCACTGAAGTGGAAAGAGGGATGTGGAAGATCTCATACCTCCCTAGGTATCGCTGAGCCCCACTACACATCTCACCCAAAAGCTTACACACTTGGTGTGAGAGACAGAAGAGACAGCTATGGAAGAGAAAAATAGGGAGGGAGAAAGGGGGAAGGGAAAGAGAAAGAACTAGTCTATGAATTTGAGTTTAAATTTGAGGGTATTGAGAAGATAATTCTTTATGAAAAATGGTTTGACAGAATAACTTATATTCCACCAACACCCCGCAGTTTTCTACGAGCCTAGTTGGATATGAAACTTGAGATCTGTCAACATTTTATAGTTCCCTGATTTAATAAGCATTTTTCCTTCTTTTCTTTAACTGCCAAATTTTTTAATGAAATGGAATCTTGGATGCCTACATTCTGGGTTTTTTTTATTTGCTATATTATAGTTGCCATGAATGCCAAAGTCTTTATTCTTACAAATCTCTCTACATGTGTAATTTGAGCTTGCTAACTAGTTCTTTACCCACTTCATTAATTAAATTGACAGAAAAGGTTATTTTCCCATGTTGTGGTGAATGACTCTTCAGAGGAATGTCTGAATGAACATTTCAGTCTTGAGTTAGTCCGTAGTCCCGTGTCCTCAGATCACACCACAGCAGCAGATAGGAAACTTGCTCAATTTTAGAAAGAAAAAAAAAAAGAACATTTTTGAAACTCATCTTAAACTGCTAGCTAGAGAAAAATGTTTTGTTTTTAGTTTTTGACTTGTGTTATTGCCACCATTTTAATTTAGAACTTTTAAAGAGATTAAGGATAAAAGTAAAAAAAAATATTGGGCTAAATTAATTTTTAGTTCACATTTTTGTGGCTAATATTTGGGGATCACTGATGAGTCATAAACCTTTAAAGTGCTCTTCCAAACAAACAGTAAGAAATTTACTAGGGAATCATCGTGAACATATATATTTTGCAAGGCAAATGTACTTTTATTTGAACATAAAAACTCAAGATTATTTTATAATATCAGTGTATAAAAAATCATTCATAAAAAAAATGTCCCTGATCACAAGATTCAGGAAACTTCAAAACTTTATCATTTTGATTTGTTCAACTAGGATCAATAGACCTTGGAAGGGAAAATTCAGGTCCGACATTTCCTTACATTTATTTAACACAAATGAACATTTGGAGTCCTGCCAAGGGATGTCAATATATTCCTTTTGACGGTAATCCCTAACAGCAACAACAAAAATAAAGCTTCCAAAAAATCTGAAGATTCAAAATACCACTTAAAAGAAGCAAGTATGTACTATGTCACTCCATATCTATGCAAATTATTTCAAGGGCAAATACATACTTCAATTTGCTTCTTGAACAGTGTTCGCCTACAGATCACCTCTCAGTGCACAGCAAGGCCTATAATAATAACTACCTCAATGTGGTTTCTTTACAATGGGGAGAATAAAATAAAACTGTTGCTCTTTCTTTCATCATATCAGGATTTAATTTTTGCTCTAAGACAATAGCATTTAATGTATGGAAAAAAAGACAAAAGGAAAAATATCTGACTTTAGATGGAATGTTTATGTTTTAAATGTGCTTTTTTAAAATGTGCTGCTATTTTTTTTTATTCTACACAAAACACATTATTTAAGTGCAGAGTACTTTTCAATGGGCTTAGCATAGTGGTAGGAATCTCTTCTTTTCTGGGTGTCAGCTACCAAAAGCCCAATTCGCATTTGAAAAGAAATTTTGACTTGTTTCAGTATCAGATACACTCAGTTCCTCTTGCTTTGAGTCGCTGCTATTTAATGCATTGTTAATCATAGAACTTCGGTATACTGCACATGGATGGGCATGTTCTATGCAAATATATTCAGTTGGGGTATGTATATATTTTGTTATGTTCTGTACATAAACATCTACCCTTGTGCATATGTATATTTACATCATGTGTAAATATGTGGAGTATATTACCAAACTGTACTATACTTAAGAGAAGGAGGAGTTTCGAAGGGGTGCCAGGCAATATTTTAGTTAACTGTTAACTGAGTATTTTTTTTATATGAAAGCCATTAAGGGTTTTTTGTTGTTGTTGTTTTTCACAGTCCCAAAGGTGGGTGTTGACAGACACGATTATTTCCTGTTTTCCAAAAAGGCCAGTTTTAAAATATTATGTTAACATCTGCTTTAAATAATTAAAAGTGGAACCATCCCCTTTGCATCTACCTTCTCCTAGCAAAGCCTGTGGGCAGAGATCCTGATAAATAATTCAAAGAAAAACTTAACTTTGATTTCACAAACAAAAGCTCATCCACTGAAACACTAACATCCCACCATGAGCATGCTTTGTGAAAATGTGGTCCTTTCTAAATTATCTCATGAAAAGGACTGGCGGACACTGTATCAAGATGCTGGCTGCAATGGCCTCTTGGGGGTAGGTTAGTGTGTGCCAGAGTTACTCAGAGGTTTTCTGCTGAACAGAAGGTCTCCAAGAACTACACCCTAGCAAAGTCCTCTAATATTAGTAGATCCAAGAAATTGATGTATACCATATTCACACGTGATGTAAATATACATATGCACAAGCAATACATGTTTATGTACATAACAAGATCCACACACATCCCAACTGAGTGCATTTGCATACTACACGCTCATGTGCAGTAGACCAAAACAGAAGAAAGGGAATCTTATTCCTATTGAAAAAAATGCCGTTGGTATTTCTTAATTATTAGAAAACCGTGGGTGCAAATTGTTATGCAACAGAGGGCAAGTGCCAGCAAGCGCCATGAAGCTTCTTTCTATGATCCCCAGAAAGCTCGTGGTACAATATGCATGTAACTTCACAGCCCAGAAGAGAAGAAAGTCCTTAATGTGTTTAGAAAGGTCCCTGTCCTGTCTCACTTGAGAAGTGAACAAACTGGATGGGACACAGAAAGGAACGCGAAACAATTCCTGGTTAATAATTTAAGAGAAAGGAATTTATTTTGCCCCTACTTTCCTTTGACTAGTTCACTTTTTTCCCCATGAAGAGATATTTGATAGCCCCTGTTCTTTATGAAATTATGTAAATCACAGTCTAGAAGAATGGGGAGTCATTATTTCAGACCTGAAAAGAGGTAGGTGTCCTTACTTTATCCTTAAATTGCCCATTACTGGAAAGGAGCCAGGAAGTCGAAAAGGTGCACAACAGACCATGTTCTTCCTCCTCCGTATTCCTCCAAAAACAAAGCAAAACAAACAAACAAAAAAACACTTCTATCCAAAATCCTTAAGACCAAGACAGAGAGAAAGTAGCTACCCCGAGGACTCCCTAAAACGTGGGTTTTGGATGCATGAACCCCAGTGTAAAGCAAGAAAGAGCAAGCTGTGTGATTCTGTTACATCTCCAGCTAGTATTGTCCCTGTAGGCTTTACCTTGGCTCACGTGGGGCCGGCTATCCACAACAGCCCCGGAACCACGAGGGACCACAAGGGAGATCTCTGGGGATCTGCAGCGACGACCTAATCGAAAGAGAGAGGACGCAAAATCGAAAGATAGAGAACCAGTCTGGGGCAGAAGGAGGGCTCTAGGCTCTGCGCCGTAGATACCCACACTGGCGGAAACCGACTAGTTAGCACGGAGCATCCTGCTGCGCCTCCTGTCCTGCCTTTCCACGCTCTGCCCTGCCCTGCCCTGCCCGGAGCTTCCCTGCGCGCGCGCCTCACTCACACGCACACACGTGCGCACGCACACTGCTCCCAGCAGCGTCTCTCGCCAGATCTTGAGGCGACGTCCCCCTCGGAGGGGCGGCGGCCCTGCCCCGCCTGGCACAGTCCCGCAAAGGGACAGAGAGTCACTGGGGGGCTCTGGAGCGCGTGAGCCGCGACCGAAGATGCATGGCGGCAGGTGGCGGCAGGGGCTTCTCAGTGGAGGGGGCGTAGCGGCGGGAGGGAACAGCGTGGGTCTGGGGAGGGGGTGGTGCATCCTTGTTAGCTTTTTCCTGCGGCTGCGGGAAACTCGCCTTGGAGAGGGCACTGGATGCGTACTCGCATCGCCAGGTTGGGGTTGTGCGCGCGCGCATGGGGATCCGGCTGGCAAGAGGAGGGCAGTTGAGAGAACCCACGCGGCGGGGCACGAGCGACGTCCCTCTCCGAGCCTGCCTGCAGAGGGCGCCCTCATGGTGGCGCCCCTCCGAGTCGGACCGCCATCCCCAGAGCAACAAGGCTAGGTCCTTCTGGAGATATCCGGTTGGTTTGGTTACACTAGTCATCTAAGGCCACAATTGCAATCAGCAATCATTTTTTATTCCGTCTTCCAGGAGGAAGACACCAGGGTTAGGAATGCAAAGGGAGATGGCCTGCTGGGCAAGTAGCTCAGCTGGGCCAAATCACCACTGTGGGTTTTTTTTGGGGGGGGGGCGGTGTAGGGGGGGATTCTCTCTTCGAAGAGCCACACAAGACGCCGAAAAGTTTTCTACCACTTGGGGGACACGGGAGGATGAAGTATGAACCCTACTTCCTAGCTGGTATGGCCCGACAGTACTAGAAATCTCAGCGGGCAAGCTGCCTGTCACCGAATAGTACACACGTACTTTCACTAGCTGTGGAAAGTGACCTGAGGCTGCTTTAGAGCCCGCCGGCCTCGCAAACAGCGCCAGCTGGGGAGAAGGCGCCCTGTAAATGTCTTGCCCCCAACCACCGGGTATTGTCCATCCTGCCACCTCTATCACATGGAAAAGTGGGGGCCACATTCCCAAAGGAAGTTCAAGACCTCACAAGGACGGACACCGATTGGGGCTTGACCAAACCCTGGCCTTCTGCAAGTATGAGCCAGCAGAAAAGTGTCTTCTCAGTAAAAACTGACCAGATTTTGTGATACTGAACACCCGGGTGGCCCTGTCTTCTCCTCACTGCAGAAGTTCAACTGAGCTTGAAGTAGTGACAACCCTCCGCTCCGTCCCGGTGCCTTTCCCACGTCTAGCAGTCAAGCCATAGCCAAAGGTGTGCAGAAAAAAAAAATTAGAGAACCTCCCCCCATCTTATAAATCTGAGAATTTGATCAGGCCGCACAGATTACTCAAAGCTTCCGTTTTTCTGCGATCCAATTTTATTAGGATTTATTCTCATTTGTGCTCGGCTTCTCTGGGGAAATAATGCTTTGATTAATGTAATCCTGGCCCAGGATCCGCCTCACGCCCCTCGACCCTCTCCCAAGAGAAAGGGCCTGTTTGACAAACAATAACAGAAGCGCAACTCTTGCAATCTGCCCACACCTTTGGGGATGGCTGGGAAGAGAGTGACACCCCTAGTTAAACGCAGTGTTGGGGAGGGGATGGGGCTGTGTGGTGGTGAACTTTCCGGACCCAGAGCCAGAAGTCCAGAGGCAGGGTGGGGGTGAGAGTTCAAAAGAAGGACCGGAGCCTCGGTGTGCGAATGGATGCGTGGATACCAGTGCGCGCCTGTCCTCTGTTTGCTCCCAATGTCTGCTTCTTTGTCCCTCGCCACAGGCCTCCACAACAGACACCCTCGCACTACGGTTGTGCAGTTCCTTGACCCCAAGGTATATCCACAGCGCCCACCCGCGGCCCCAAAGCACCTGGAGAGCAGGACCTTGGGGTTAACCAACCGCACCAACCTGAGACGCCCTGCAGCTGCCAAAACCCGGACTAGAAGCCCAGAACGTGGGACCCAATTCAGTGGTTTTCCTCATCCATCCAACCATGCATCCATCCATCCTTGCATGCTTGCATGCATGCATGCATATCATACAAATCGGTGGACAAGAGAGCGGAGAGTTCTTTGCCCTGCTTTGGGCTAAGAGCGGGCGCCCCCTTTGCAGTTCTTTAACCTCCTGCTCAACCAAGGCCCCCTCCGCGAGGGGAGAACAGCTCAATTACGAAAGAAGCAAAGAAACGAAATCCCAGGCTCCAACGCCCTGCCCACCGAAGCTTCTCCGGTCCCCCTTTCTCGTTCCCCACCCCCACTGTCGCAAGCTCAGGGGCGGGCGGGGAGGCGGCGGTGCGAGGGGTCCTGCCCGGCTCCGCGGGAACAAAGCCCGCCGCGGGAGCTCGCGGCCGCGCTCTGAGCGGGTGACAAAGGCAGGCAGGCGGTGCCAAGCTCCAAGGCAGCGCTCCTGTGGCCAGGCGGGAAGGAGGCCCCGAAGATGGGTGCAATTTGCACCCAGATTTTTCTGGACTTCTGTGTTTCTCTCCCGCGTGTCCAAAGACCTGTTGGGTGACTCAGCGTTTATCTCTCTGGTCCGGCAACCTCACCAGCCTCCCACTCCTCTTCTGCCCGCCCCAGTCTCTTCCATCTCCCCCAGCTTTTTTCCCACCTCACTCCTTTTACCTCGGCCCTTTCTCGCTTTGAGGGTTAAGTTTTTCCCTTTTTCTTTTCCATGGTAAAGTAATGATAACTGGACCTCTGCAGACTTCTCTGTGTTCAAATAACATTCTGAAAGACGTTTCTGGGCATTTGCGGGCAGAAAGGGGGAAGTAATGGGAGTCTTTTAATTTTATTATGCAAACTGAATTCTAAATAAAATAAAGTGCCGTTAGAATACGATCTAAGAAAGACAGACTTAGCCCTAAGGCCGGAACAGATTCCTGCTGAATTCGGCAAGTGTCCTTGTCGGTTCCCACAAATCACATAAATGGCTGGGGGGGGAACCCCTTCCTGTGGAATGGGGCTCCCAGTCCACATAGAAATGGGAGTCCAAGTCTCCGAGGCAAACCTTTCTGGAGAAAAAGTTCTAATCTTGCCTTCCAACCCTAGGTGGGGATTGCTGCCAAGAGCCTACCAATAAAATCGTACTTTTTTTTTTTAATTCAGGGTACTTTCATGGTGTTTACTCCAAGCAAAGTTTTTACTTGATCGGTTTTGATGGGGGGGGTAAAAATAAAGGGAACACAGTCCTCGCCATTTGACAGCACACGCTGTGACTTCTCGGTCAATTTTGCACCCTGGTTTGATTTTAAATTAACGTTTAATGTTATCAAGTGCCACTCTGAGCCGGGAAGTCTCCCCCTCGGGCTTTATTAACTAGGATTCCGGCAGAAAATTTAGGCAGAGAAGTGAGTATTACAGAAATCCCGGACATACAACTTATAAGTTGGATAGAAGCCCGAGCTGCAGGAAGCCATTGTGAGTGAGGTCACTTCATTCTACCAGCTAAACGTCTATCAATTAGTTTATCAGCTGAAATTCTATTCTTGCACACTTTGGGATATTGGAAGCACCAACTCTCAATGAAAACATTTGCTACAGCAGTTTTTTTTTTTTTTAAGCGAATGGCAACAACCTCACTTTCTTGGAAACACTGATAAAGAAGGACAGTCCCAGACAGGCACTGAGGTACGTAGGACCCCAGAGAAGGAACAGAACTATGAAATGGAAGGAAGCTACAACATCCTAGGATGAAAGAAGCCACGGAAGCACTGTTTGGAGATGAAAAAAAAAAAAAAAGCAGCCTAGACTTCCCTCTAAATGCCCAGATCTACACCCACACCCAGCTCCTCAGACAGTAGGGAAGGTCAAAAGTCATGGGGGGGGTACAAGAATTGGTCTCTAGGATGCCACACCACCTCTTCTTTCATCCCAGAACTCCTGGTTTGGTGCCAGAGAAGATGCTGTGAAACTAGATGGAATACTTGATGGAGGAGAGCCTCAGGCCAAGAGCAGCTCAAATCTTTTAGGGCCAATGTAAGAACACAAACTTCAAATCCCCCTCTAGTACAGCTGACTTCGTACTTCTGGGCTTTTTTTTTGTATAAGACACTACACACACACACACACACACACACACACACACTTGCCTTGAAATATTCTTCAAGCTAAACTATATCCACATTTGTTGCTAATGAATCATATTTTCACCATCACCTCTAGTCCATCAGCTGGGCTCTGGGCTACCTAATCCTAGGAGTTGAAATTTGAAAAAAGTCCGTGATGTCAGGGAGCACAGGAAAGGTGGTGAAGGGCAGGCCGGAATAATCCATTAGTTGCAGCTTCCCCAGCAAATGGAAGAGAGCATTGCCAGCCTGGACAGATGCGTGCACACAGCTGGAGCGAGCAAACAGTTGGAAATGGGTTGCTTCCAAAGCACATACAGGATTACCAACTAAGTTACTGTGCCTTCTCAATTTTTTTCACACAATCAGGAATGCCCTGTGGCTTAAGGGTGCTGCTGCTTACTTTAGAGCAAAGCATCATAGTTTCTTTGAATTCATAATTCCTCCTTCAAACCAACCTGAAGAAACCTAAGTGTTTGCTCCCTGCCTCCAGATCAGATGAACCGGTTGTTTATCAAAGAGATGGGGGGGGTGCATACTCCTAAACCTTAGCAATAACAAGAAGGAACGCATCTACTGCCCACCAAGTAAAGTCTATTTTCTAAGCAAAAGTCACTATGGCAGAGCCCTCTCCCTCTGTAGAGGCCACATAGTACAGACTGTGGGTAAGATGACTGTTTCAGAGTGTGAATGGTAAGAGACACTGCCTGCTTTCGTGTTGCTGATTTCCTGGACCGCCTTATCAGTGTGAAATGGAAGCAAATGAGGAAAAATACCCATTTCATGTTGTGCACATTTGACCCAGGTAATGGTCTACATTCTCTCCTTTGGCCAAAACAATTTCACAGTCCCCAATAATTAAGCCTGGAGATTTTGCCCAGAACTTTGGATCTTAATTCATACCCACCTTGACTATTCCCAAACCCAAGTCATTACAGACCTCTAACATGGCCCCTGTAAAGTAACAGCTCATCTCAAATTAACTTGTTGCTTGTCCAAGAATTCTTATTTTCTTTCACTGAAAAGTTATATCAATCTCCAGAAAGCATGAGGGTTCCCTCCACTTCTCTGTTTTTTCAAGGACATTTTCAAGAAGGGGAGGGGGGAGCAGCTGCTTAGACCATCATAGTCCCAAAGAACTGTATCACACGAATGTTCCCTAAAAAAGAATCCTGAGGACTTCACCAGTATTTTACAATATGAATGAAATTTTAAAGTTCCTTCCCCTGCTTTTACATCCTAACTGCCCTGAGCAAACTTGGTCATGTAAAGCAAACTAAGCTTTGGGACTTGTCCCATTCTGTGGATCTCCCCTGGATGTCTTTTGTCCGCAGTGCAGAGCTGAGGAAGAAAGCAGTATCTTGTGCTCAAATTACAGTTTCCTCGGTTCTTCACTTGGATTTCCTAGCACCAACCTGACAGTGCATTTCCTGGCTCCAAATGTGGAAGGATCCAGCGTTTTAGCTGAGTGTCTCTCTTGCTTCTACGAAAGACTATAGTCTTTCCAATCTAGACAAAGTCGCAGTTTCTACCAAAATCAGTTTCAAAAAAAAAAAAAAACTTATAGTTGAAGCCTGGCTGACTTGGAGCCCAGCTGAAAAGAAGCCAGTGGTGACACTCCCATCCCCCAGTAGCAGAGCTATCAGAGAGGTCAGGCTTTGTGACACTCGGTTCACAGGTGCCTTCAGCTGCACTGTGGAAGTCCCCCCCTGAGTCACCCAGGCCTGTCTTAGTAACTCTCTAAATCTCCTTGGGAAAATTGTTGTTTGAGACAAACTGACTAAATCCTCAGAACCAGCTAGGATTTGCCCTTCACTGGGTTAGGAAGTTTCCGACTTTGCTATAGGACTTTTTCATCCTTTGCTGCAGTTTTTGCTGACAGTCCTCTCCCCCTCCCTCCCCCAAAGTAATCCTTGGATCTAACACTCCTCTTTAACTGTCCTAAAAAGGTTCAAGTCCACAGTTACCTCTACCCTCTGTCTAGCTTGCTTTTTCTTTTCTCTACAAAGCCATTCAAGGCTGTTAAATCCTTCTAAAACCAGTAAGAGCAAAAGTAGCTACTAGGTATCAACTGGAGAGAAAGATCCCAGGCAACTGCTCCATCCCCAAGCCCCTGAGTTATACACAACTGTGAGACTGTGTCCTGCTGAAACAGCCTCTATTCAACACATAACACTTCAGGATTCATTTTGTTTTCTAGTCCGATTCCAAAAAGATAATCATCGCCAACCTGAAAGACAGTTTCTTAAGTTGCCTATAATATAACCAACAGTAATTCTTTAGCTGTTCTGTGTTTTTGTTTTTATTTTTACTTTTGCTTTTGTTTTTCAGCCTATTTTATAAAAAAGCCCTAGTCACACTTCCCTGGAGAGAAAAGGGGAACAGTTTCTGCACTCTCTGTCTTCCTGGGCCATTTACAGGCATGGCTGGTGTGAGGAGAGATCATTGTCCTCGTATTTTAAAATCCTGTGTGGTGCAATCATTTCCCTTCTTCCCTTGAACAAGCATAGAAAGGTAAGGGTGTTTGTTCTTCTGGCAAGTTCGGAAGGGCAGATTTGCTTTTGAACTGGCTACATTTTCCTGAGTGCCTGCTACAACGAGTCAGTGCGCCCCCTGCTGACTAGTTAGCAGTGTAGGGCTAAGCAAAGTTTATTTTGTTCAGTAAACCGTGTCATATAAAATTAACAACAACCAATAAAATTAGCTTATATGTTTCAACTGCAAAAGTCCAAAACAAAATAAAGCTAGTTTTAGTGGTCCTAGAAATCTCTAGCTTGCCTTCTCCTCTTTGGCTGAATCAAGGCCCTTTTATCTAAAGCCCAGTGCACAAACATATAGCTTAATGTGACTAGTGTTCTTCCTTTTATTTCTTTCTCTATGGCAACCAATATGCTCTGCTCAGAAATGTTCCCCATCAAGGAAACAAATGATCTTCAGGGAGCAGCTCTATATGGCATCTGGTCCAATGGAGCACACGGAGTTAACCCCAGTCAGATGCAAGGCTGTAAACAAGGGGAGGAAACCTAGTGATTCTCAGCCCCTCCCCAACTGACACCTCTGCCTCCCTCATTACAAACCACTGCATTGATTTAGCATCAACTGTTTCCAAATAAATTACCAATTCTAAATTGCAAGGTGTTCTGTATACAAAAGTGAATATAATTCCAGACATTTGACTCCCCCCCCACACACACACACCCGCCACTCCTCGCCCAAATGTAGCTTCCTTCTAAAGATCAAACCCAGACTATTTTACTAAAGTCAGATAATCACACTGGCCTGAACTTGGCATAGCTATTTTTTTTCGTCCATATTTATCTAAGTAAGTACACCCTTGAATTCTCCAAAACCCGGGGGTAGTGATAAGGAGGGTTAAGTCTGACTGTCACAAATAGAAAACATATGAAATCTGGCACTTTGGAAGCTGAAGCTCCAGCGTCCTTGGGGAGTGGAGAGCAGGGATGTCCTGGTTAGTTTTGATTGATCACCCTCTTTCTGATGGGCTTTTACTACTGAGCCAGGAGCTGCAGCTTGCCGCCTGCTCCCCAGTTGCAGCGTTAACCAGGGATACACTGACTTACTCCCCGTCTCCCTCATCGCCTCCTCCTCTCTAGCCCTCAGTCAGTGGTTACCAGGCCCTCCTCCGGACTTGATCTCGTGCTGCTCCCCATCCTAACCAGGACAGACTCACAATTCAGTCACCCCCACTAGCTACATACAGATCCCAGGCTTTTCCCTCTTCATCCTTGAATCTCTGGGGGAAATTCCAAACAAGAAATATTTATATACCCCACGCTTAGTAGGCACCTCTTTTCGAGGGGTTACCCCTCCCATAATCAACAATTAAAATCAATAGCACTTTCTCTCTTGCTCTCACCCAGAAGAGTAAAGCTCTTGCTGTGAGGGCCTCTGGAACCAGTCCACCTTTTTATGTATTATTTTAGCAACGTCAGATTCCTTTTGCTCACTCCCTCCGACACACTTTCCTTTCCTCTCTCCTCCCAAGCAATGAAAATAAAGCTTCCAAACCTACAAGAACATAAATAAATACACCAGAAAGGACGGAAAGGGAAAGGAGAAAGCAAAGGAAGAAAATGGGAGGGACAAAAACCACTTACCCAGCAAACTCCCAAGGTTAGACTTTTAAATAAAAGGTTGTTGTTTTTTTAAATAAGGTGCCTGGAGGGGTAGAGGAGAAGGCGTTTTTTCTCTACTCTCCAGAACCGGCGCATCCTTAGCCTTCCCTTTACACTGACTCCTCTAAGCCCAGTCCTCACTAGTCTATTATTTTCACCAAAATATATGAAAATGTATGCAAATGAAAATCAGCACTAACTGTTCTCCCCTTGTTATATACTTTGGATTTTTTTTTTCCAGACAAAACAATCACACTCGGCAGAGGGAGGGGGCGGATGGGGTGGGGCGGGAGTGGGGGGAAGCTGGGGAGCGATTTGAGAACTAAGTATATGGAAGGGAGGGGAAAGGGACAGACCTGGGAACAGAAGTGCGTTTCTGTTATTGAGGAGCACAGCGTTTGGGGGGCTTCCCAAACGCGCACACCCTCCTCGCAAAGGGAGAGTGGCTCTGTTTGCAGAGGCGCTATCCCGTTTCATCAGGCCACCTGAGACGGCTTTTGAAAGCGTGTACTGTGAAACTCATAGCAGTAATTTAGACAAAATCCTCACTGTATATTAATGAAAGGCGGCCCCATGGCTCTGTTCCTATCCTTCCCATTCAGTGTAAACAAAACCACGAGACTCTTTCGGTTTTTGAGCCGGATCCAAGCAAAATCGGCAGGAAAGGAAAACACGGGGTGCTGGCACCGACCATTCAAACGTCTGCACCTGGAGATCTCAGATTTATTCAATGAAATCTGTGTTCCATCTTTTATATATACATATACGCATACATAAATATAAAAAGGAACCTTTTGGGAAGGAGGGGGGAATCCGTTCTGTTTGGGGCTTTGGTTATTGCTGCCTTTTAGATCTGTTCCTATGATGGTATCTTTTCACCCGGCAAGCAGGAGCTGGACCCAATCCTACATAAATGCTTCGCGTCTACGGTTAATATCGAGATCACGCAGAGGCTGCGTGGCTGCTGCTGAGCTGGAGAGCTCCTACTGTAACTGAGTTCACCTAAGTGAGCTCGGTAGCGGAATTATGCATGGGGGAGAAGGCAGGCTGGTTCTTTATATTCGAAGCACACTGGCCGCCAGGTTACGCTCTCGGCTGCAGCTCGAGCTAGGACTGCAGGGTGCAGGGTGCAGGCTGCAGGCTGCAGGCCGGTGCCCTGCAGCTGGGGGTGCGGGTGCAAACGCAAGCACCCTCATTAAGAGTCGTGTATTTATTGAATGTCCGAATTGGGTTAGTTCATTGGAAATCCCCAAGGAGGGTTTAATTTGCCCTTGTTTTCGTTGCCACTTTCTCTTTTTTCTTGGTTCGCTGAGGTTCCTCTGTGCGGCGTTTCCGCTTGGCCGCGTCCCCCCCCCCTCACCCCACCCCGCTTCTCCCGCCTACCGGGCGCACTCCTCCTCCCGGCCCCCTTAACTCTTTCAGCTGGGTTGCAGCTGAGAAAGCACTTGTCGCCAGCGGTCACAGTCACCGCGCAAACCTGAGACCCAAAGAAAAAGGAAAATAAAGCGCCCTCATGCCCAAGAAAAGCAAGCGAGTAAAAACCTCACCAATACACACCCACCACCACCACCCGAGTAAAAACCTCACCAATACACACCCACCACCAACCACCACCACCACCACCACCACCACCACCACCACCACCACCACCACCACCACCACCACCACCACCAGTCAGCGGTGGAGCGGCGGGGGAGGGCACGGCTAGAGGACCCGAGACCTCTGGGCAGGCTGTGGCAGTCACAGCATTCTAAAGGCATTGGGGTCGAATACACTTACGATGAATCTAGGGGGACGGTCGGGCTGATTGCCTTTCAAATACCTCGAGTGGCTTCGTTGACCGGCACCCTCCAAACTCACAAGGGCACGCATGCTACTTGCAAGAATCCCAGAGGAGGGTGGGAGGGCGGGAGAAAAGGAGGGAGAAGGAGGGGGGGAGAGCGAGCAGCCGCAGCAAGCGGTCCGTCTCGCACGCGCGGGCCCCGCGCTGGTACTGGGCTGCAGGTTTCCCAGATGATGGCATCCGAGAACTTAAACAAAGAGGGTCGCCGCCGGCGCGCGACGGCTGCACAAAGTTGCAGTGGCGGATTTCCAAGAAGCTTGGCCACCGGAGCTCTGGGCGAAGCAAGCCTCCCTTTCCCACCTCCGGCGAGACGGAGATGGGGGCTTGCGCGGGAAGGGAAGAGGAAACTTTGAAACCATTGGGGACACATCTGTCTATAGGTATTAGCTTGAACCGTACAACCGTGGCGCGCGCTTTACAAATCCCTGGCATGGGGTGGGGGTGCAACACAACGCAGTCTAGGTAGAATGGGTAGACTGCTAATTTTTGTGATTTTTTTTTATCCCTCTTCATTTTCCTTCAAACCCCCTTCTTCCCCGCCTCCTCCTTTTCTCTTCCCTTTCTCCCCAACCTCCCAGACCAATCACGAAGGCAGGGAGCCACGGAGGGAACGCAGACGTTTGGGCTGGACACTAAGAGTTAAGATGTGGCGGAGGGGAGAAGGGGGGGCGGGGGCGGCGGGGGAGGGGCGGGGAGGGGAAAGTGGCGCGGGGGAGGGAGGCTGGGGGGGGGGACGACAGATTTCCAGCTTCTACGACGCTCTGCCTAAATTAAAAAGCAACCAATCGGAACGGCCGGAAGGGGGGCCGCGCGTCCTAAGCCAGTCATTCCAGGCCTGCCAATCACCCAGCGGGTAGCCAATCAGCGGGGGCCCTGGTGCTCGACTTCCTTGTATTTGGGAAAGTGTGGTGGTGGGTGCGCGCTTGCGGCGGAGGGTAAACATTCGACAGTCCCTGCTCTGAGAGGGAGGGACAGGGAGCGAACTGTCAGATCCTAGCGAGAGCGGGCGCTCGTGAGAGAGAGGGAGAGGGAGAGGGAAAGTGAGACTGGGAGAAAGAGAGAAACCGGGCGCAGAGCTAGCTCCGGCTGCAACTCTGCCCCGGCACGCCCGCTCCCGCGCCCGCCGTCGGGCACTCTAGGAGCGGTACAACGTGCCCACAGGAGTTGGTTGTGTATCACGGATCCCCTGTATGCACACACACATCTCCATCTCCACCAATGCACTCTTCTTCTTCCTCCTTCTCCAGACAACTGCCGGGGAAAAAATAAAACACCAACCCCAACCTTCAGCAACAAGGTAACAGAGCAATTCGACATTTTTTTTCCTGTTCAATTTTTGCCTTGTTATATTTGTTTCCTAATTTCTGCCCAAAAGGAAAGATGTCGCACCAGACCGTGACTGTTGCGAGGAAAATGAAAAGGGACTCTTGTTTCAGAGACATCCAAGAGCTCCGGCAATAGCAACTTCAGAGAAATGCACCATCGCAAGAAGTTTTTCTAGGACAGAACAAAACTTGAAAGGAGAGGACCAGAGGGGGAGAACAGGAGCCAGCCTCCCCACTCCGCAGACGCGAGCCGCCAGTATCACCACGCCAGTAAGGACTGGAAAAGTTTTTACTATGTTAAGGGGGAAACAGTGAAATGTCTTGCTGAAGAGGAGAGAAGCCAGCGGACCAGCAAGGAGCGGCCCGATTGCTGGCCACCCACAATTTGGCCGAGGAAGAAAGGAACCGTTTCGTCCTTTGTTGTCTCGCGTGAAACCTTTGCTTAGCAGGTGGACAGAGCCCCGCGCCGGGGCAGAGTCCGCACCCGCCCGAGGACGAGGACAGGAGGAACAACCGGAGCCCCTACGCCCGGAGAGAGCGCCCAAAGTACGGGTCCCCGCCCCACTGGGAGAGCCTTGCTGGAGCGAGCCGACTGCTCCCGGCCAGGGGGGAGACCACGACCCCCCCTGAAGGGGCTGGCCACGGAGCTCACCCCGAGAAGCGATCCCCCCTCCCCAGGGCGCTGCTCCTGCTGCGGCTGCTGCAGCGGCTGCTGCTGACCGAGGCCCGCCCGCGACCCCCGCGCCCTGCCGAGCGGCCTTGCAGCTGCAGCCCCGGGCCGCGGCGGCGGCGGCGGCGGCGGGGGCGGAGGCGGCGGCGGAGGAGGAGGCGGCGAAGGCGGCGGGGCCGGCGGGGACCCGGGGCGGGGGAGGAGGAGCGGGGGGAGGAGGCGGAAGGCGGGGGGGCGCGGCGGCGGCGGCGGCGGCGGCGGCCGCGGCTGCTGCTGCGGCGGCGGCGGTGGTGGCGGCGGTGGGGTGGCGGGAGCGGAGCGGCATGGCCACGGCGGCTTCTAACCCCTACCTGCCGGGGAACAGCCTGCTCACGGCCGGCTCCATTGTGCACTCGGACGCGGCCGGGGCGGGCGGTGGCGGAGGGGGCGGCGGCGGCGGCGGCGGGGCGGGGGGCGGCGGCGGTGGCATGCAGCCCGGGAGCGCCGCTGTGACCTCCGGCGCCTACCGGGGGGACCCGTCCTCGGTCAAGATGGTCCAGAGCGACTTCATGCAGGGGGCCATGGCCGCCAGCAACGGCGGCCATATGCTGAGCCACGCGCACCAGTGGGTCACCGCCCTGCCCCACGCTGCCGCCGCCGCCGCTGCTGCCGCCGCCGCCGCCGTGGAAGCCAGCTCGCCGTGGTCGGGCAGCGCGGTGGGCATGGCCGGCAGCCCACAGCAGCCTCCACAGCCGCCGCCGCCGCCACAGGGCCCCGACGTGAAGGGTGGCCCTGGACGCGAAGACCTGCACGCCGGCACCGCGCTGCACCACCGCGGGCCTCCGCATCTAGGACCCCCGCCGCCGCCCCCTCACCAGGGCCACCCTGGAGGCTGGGGGGCCGCCGCCGCCGCCGCCGCTGCCGCCGCGGCAGCAGCAGCAGCCGCTCACCTCCCGTCCATGGCGGGCGGCCAGCAGCCGCCGCCGCAGAGTCTGCTCTACTCTCAGCCCGGAGGCTTCACGGTGAACGGCATGCTGAGCGCGCCCCCGGGTCCCGGCGGCGGCGGCGGAGGCGCTGGTGGTGGAGCCCAGAGTCTGGTTCACCCAGGGCTGGTGCGCGGGGACACGCCCGAGCTGGCAGAGCATCACCACCATCATCACCACCACGCTCACCCGCACCCGCCGCATCCGCACCACGCGCAGGGACCCCCGCACCACGGCGGCGGCGGCGCGGGACCGGGACTCAACAGCCACGACCCGCACTCGGACGAGGACACGCCGACGTCTGACGATCTGGAGCAGTTCGCCAAGCAGTTCAAGCAGCGGCGCATCAAGCTGGGCTTCACCCAGGCAGACGTGGGGCTGGCTCTGGGCACCCTCTACGGCAACGTATTCTCGCAGACCACCATCTGCCGCTTCGAGGCCCTGCAGCTCAGTTTCAAGAACATGTGCAAGCTCAAGCCACTGCTGAACAAGTGGCTGGAGGAGGCGGACTCGAGCACCGGCAGCCCCACGAGCATCGACAAGATCGCGGCCCAGGGCCGCAAGCGCAAGAAGCGGACCTCCATCGAGGTGAGCGTCAAAGGCGCGCTCGAGAGCCACTTCCTCAAGTGCCCTAAACCCTCGGCACAGGAAATCACCAACCTGGCCGACAGCCTGCAGCTGGAAAAGGAGGTCGTGCGGGTCTGGTTCTGCAACCGGCGCCAAAAAGAGAAACGCATGACGCCTCCGGGCATCCAGCAGCAGACTCCGGACGATGTCTACTCGCAGGTGGGTACCGTGAGCGCTGACACACCGCCACCGCACCACGGGCTGCAGACCAGTGTGCAGTGAAGGCCGGGGGCGCAGCGCGAAGAGGGCCGCCGCCGCCACCTCCGTAGCCGCTGTCAGCACCGCCGCCACGGTCGCCGCCGCCGCCGTCTCCGAGCCGCCGCCAAGAACCACCGCTGCTGCTGCCGCCGCCGCCGCCGCCGCCGCCGCCGCCGCTGCCGCTGCCGACGCGCAGACCCAGCACCTGGCCTGGGCCAGTGCGTCTCGGCCGCCTCCCCTCCGCCCAAAGACAGGCGTGCCAGGGCCCTAGGAGGAGGGAAGAACGACTGGGGAGACACCGACCGAGGAGACTCTTTTTGAAGTCCAAGGAAGGAGGGACCAAAAAAAATTTAAAGCATAATAAATACCAAGACTGTTTTATATGCATATATAACAAACAAAACCGGAAGAGGAAAAGGGGGCAACCGGGACATCTCGTTTATACTCTGGTGGTGTTTTGCTTCTATTTTGAAAGAAGGTTGAAGATGCTTAACGCACCGAAACTGCACTCTTGAGATACTGTACACCCCGAGATGTCCTTCATGGCGTCGGTGGAGAACACCTGCTTCGTCCTCCCCTCTGAGACAAGAGAGACACCTCCCTCCCTTTCTTCCACTTCTTCCTAAAGGGCTGCCTAAAAGATCCAGGAAACTTTATTGGGAGCGACCTGAAAAGAAAGATGCTCCAGGTTTCGTGCAGGTCTGACTCTACTCCAGAACAGTGTTTTTCTTGGCCATATTAAAGTCTTTGGGGGAAAAAATAAATCAACTATGAAATGGGAAGGAAGGAGAAAC
The DNA here is from genome assembly GCA_028555095.1 of Dicrostonyx torquatus. Taxonomy (NCBI): domain Eukaryota; kingdom Metazoa; phylum Chordata; class Mammalia; order Rodentia; family Cricetidae; genus Dicrostonyx; species Dicrostonyx torquatus. The sequence continues at coordinate 1,401,340 of JAQHUG010000272.1, read as the reverse complement.
AGAGTCTGGGGCGGGGGAAAAGGATTCACAATTTCTGAAGTTCAGAGACTGAATAGAAAAGCCAAAAGAAAGCATCCTCGCGGTAACCTTGGAAATAAAAGCAGCGCGAAAGAGCCCGGGCTGGGCGAGGCTGAGGGCCAGGCGCGTCCAGCCGCCAGCGGGGAGGGCACAGCAGCGGGGGCCAAGGCCCAGCCTTTGAGACCGCCCAGAGAGGCCAAGCCACCGCCACCGAACCCGGGCTTTGCCGACTGCCACTCGGGGTGGACCATGCCTAAAGATTCCACCGCTAATATTTTTTTTATTAACATTTTTTTATTTTTTATTTCTGGACTGACTCCGATAAAAGGTGTGGAAAGAGAGCACCAGCCGCCGCACTTCCCTTGACTTCTGCCCTCAATCCGTTGCCAACTTTGATTGAATGGGTGCTGCGGATGGGATTATGTAATACTGCCATTTCCAAGCAGTGTTTTTGGTAGGTTTTAATAAACAGACTTTTCAAATGACGGCAATATAGAATCGTTAGATCCGTTGTTGATCTAAAAATATTTGCTTTATATTTTCATTAAATGACTTCTTTTAATATTTTATTCAGAATACTTATGAACTGCTGCAAAACGGTAATTTATTTTTCCCCAGATCTTGTATTACGTGTTTTTTTCAGACGAGCACAAATCAAAATGAAATGAAAATATGGACAGTTGTTAGGTAATAAGGGTATCTTTTGATGTGATCCTTTGATTGTAATTTAATTTGAGTAGTGATTCCGTAAGAGCTGATTGAGAAAATAAATTTGTTAGAATGAAATAGTCTGTGTCTGATGCATCAACACTGTGTGGGAAGAAGAGTTCTCTAGAAAATATTTTTTTTTACTAATGGAGATCCTTAAGTCGTAGAGCATCAAGGGAGCAGAGCTTCCCCACGCAAAGGTGTGTTTGGAAACCTCCAGAACAGGCTAGGATTGCTGAAAACATCTGTGCTTCAGCAATAGAGGTTGCTCACTCCTTGTTGATCTAAAAATTTCACAGTATTTTCCTTACCCTCAGCTTCAGTGTCTCAGTGTTTGTGCTGAGCGATCTATAACTACTAGTCGTTTTCTTGAAGGTACCTGTTTTGAATTGCATAACTGAGGTACATCACCACTGAAAATATACTCACCCGGTCAATCATGGTAAATACAGCCCCTCTCAGTTCTCTCTCTCTCTCTCTCTCTCTCTCTCTCTCTCTCTCTCTCTCTCTCTCTCTCTCTCCTCTTCTTACCCTCCAATATATCCCTGTTTTTTTTTCCTGAAGATCAATAGATGCAAAGGATAGCTTATAAATCATTGAAGTATTTTAATATCAATTACTCCCCATTACTACCTATATGTGATTAAATTCCGGTTATTAAGCTTATGGTAGCTTTTCTTTCTTATTCCTTTCATGAAAGAAGACCTTGCAGAGCCCTGCTTGACTCTGTACTTGGATGGTCACCAGCTCAGACGCGAGGCTGCCCATTTCTGTGGTTTGGTCCTCCGGAAACTTGGTTCTTTACCTTTTCCAGTGCTGAGGGCTTTAGCTTTTCGGGTCACTTTTTAGATCAGCCCCTGCAGAGTGGTCCCATTAATCAAGTTAATGTATCAATATTTACAACATGGAAAGATGAAAATGTAGTACCTCGGGTTGGGAGTGCTAAAGATGAGAAACTCTGGTTTGTTGACTCCCTGTATGTTTTTTTTTCTTCTTCTTCTTCTTTAAAACCTGAGGGAGAAAGTGGTGATTTTTACATAAGAGTTTTCCCCAAATCTCACTCAGCTACCACTCACTTTTTGCCTAATTTTGTTGCCTTCACTGACTCACCCCCCCATGCCCCCATAATTTAGATTCAGGGGTCTAAAAATCCTGGGAAACTATAAGAGTAAGGAACAATTATTTCTCTCCCAGGGAGACTCTATAGCACAAACCAAGCCCCAGTCAGACGGCCATGTATCGGGTGGCATTATTTGTGACACCAAATTGCACTAAAACTCCCAATCATTCTGATTTGTGAAATCTGAAAGAGTCCATATGTATTCAGCAGAAGGGGGTTATAGATAAGAAACTACATTTTACTTTTCTCTGGGTTGCTGTTTTCTGTTTCTCCTGCTATTGTTATTGTCCTTCCCTGGGAACAACTTGGTGTGGGGGTGGGGTGAGGCTCACCATCATTTTTTCTTTTGGTGTTGTTTGAGGGACTGTAAGAGTAAGCCAAGAAGACCTGGCTGGAAACCGGGGGAAAGGGCAGGTTGTTTGTGAGTGGAGCACACCACTGGAATATGAGAGGAATCATGAGTCGGTTTTTTTTTGGGGGGGTGCTTTTTGATTTGTTTTGCTTTGATTGATTGATTGTTTTCCTCCTGAAATGGTGGTGCTTGACTACAAGGGGGAATGGGTCTATTTAAATTTTTAGGCGGTATCTACTTACTTGATTTAGCTGAAGAAAAGGGAGCTAACAATTAGATTTTTTTACACTGTTTTCTATTAAAAAGAACCTTTGCTGATTATTTTGGAAGAAGCCTTGATTTAGGGGTGAAGAAGCTGGGCAAGCAAGGCAATTGATTTGTCATTTTGCATTTTGTAAAGAAAGTTGATGCACTTTTTTTAAAAAAAAAAAAGTCAACCCTTTGAATGTATTTACAAAATGATATTCATGGTTGAAACATGACAGAAAAGATATAAAGCGAGAGGTTTTGTGCTAAGGCTCATATTGTTACACATGTAAATAATGAAAATATTGTTATCTATCACCAGATCTTTTTAATGAATTTGGTCATTGTGTTCCGTTGCAGCACAAATGTCTTGAGCTTCGTAAGCCTCCCATTTGTTTCCTCCATTGCAGTCCGTCTCTCCCTCCCATTTCAACCCAAAGAAAAGTGGCAAAGGTCTGTCCCATCAACCTGGTTAGTTTCAAACGAGGCCCGTAGTTTACAGTAGACTGTGGCTCTTGGGCTCTTGAGCCATGATCCAAGCCTTGATCACCTCATCCACCCAGTCACCTTCCCCTGACAATTCTCTCCAATAAATAATTCAAGATGTATTTAAAAATATAAGTAACTTTGCTGTTATTGCTCTGCATTTTTCCCTCCTTAGTATTACCCAAGGATTGTGATTCTCTCTCTCTCTATCTCTATCTCTCTCTCTCTAATATAACGGTCCATTATTGATCTTAGAGATTCCCTCTGCTTCCCCATGGCCTCTGCTGTTTGCTCATCCCCATGCTCATGATCTGTTTTGTATGAATGGTTTTCAACATTCAGAGAATAATTGGTTCTTATATCAAATGCAGTATATACTCTTCATAATTTTATCAATAAGTGTAATATTTTAAATAATTTTAACAATTAAATTTGCTTTTTAAATTATATATTTGTAAAATATTTATCCTGTTGGAAGCAACAATATATTGTTGTATTTATTCGTTTATTTTTGTAATAAATGATCAACGTCTTTAAGCTAAATCAAAAATGACACTTTTATATATCTATACAAAATGCATTTAAAGAGATGGGCACATTTGCACCAATTTGTATGTAAATAGAGTAAGAGCCATCAATAACTTGTAGCTTTCAGAACTAAATTGAAGGAAGAAACATTCTTTCCACATGGAGTTTAGTTTGCCCAAGTTCCAGGGTAATTAATCAACTCTAAAATAAATGCAACAGGTATTGGCAGTACATATAGGCTTGAAATTAGATATTTAGGATGCGGGCCTGCTTTTTTTCCACCCTCTTAAAATGGAAAGATATTAAAGAACTTTGTTCTTTCCCGAAGTGCACGAGGTTGGCTGTACCAATCAGATGCTGTGTTTCAGTGACAAACCCCGAACACCTGGCTGTGCTTGACTTCTGTGCTGGGGGAAGGAGAAAGGCAGCTGAGAGAGAGTTCGAGTCTTTCAGCGTCCAGAGCAGGTGATGGACTGAAAAGAGTAATGCCAGGCTTAACAACGACAACCAAAATGTTTAGACCCTTTTAAAACGACCAAGGGTCGAGCCCCCCCTTCTTCTGTCCGGCTACAGACAGAAGTAATCAGTGCAGGTGTTGTTGTTAGCAGTGGTGCGTGAGAGAGTTGGGGGCCCCTTGCTTCGCTGGACCAGCCAGAGTGCTTTGCTTTGCTTGGCTGGCCATTTCAATTCCTCGGGGTTCCTAGTCCCAGGGCCTGAAGGTCGCCCATGTGACCTCCTGGCTGCGGGAGCCCCAGGATAGGCTTGATCTTGATTTCAATAAGGAAATCAGAGGGCTCTGTGTTTACCTCCTGAACTTTCCAGCCTAGGGAAGGAAATAGAGAGGAGTCTGGAAGAGCAGGGAGTGGGGGGAGGCGGAGATAGCAAGAGGGGTACTTGTGTAATCAGATTCTTTGATTTTGTTAGCCTGGCTCATGGCCTATTAATTAGATTACTCTCTCTTTCATTCTTGATTTCACATCCGTGTTTGTTCCTGTATCCTAAAATGTGGGCGCGAACTTGGCGAGCAGGAGCCTATGATGTCACTGCCGGCCATTGGCGGCGGCCTGGCCTTCTGGTGGGCTGTGGGCTGCTTTCTTGATGAGCCCGCTTTTCCTCGAGGAAGAGTGGGCTCTGGCAGTGACCTCAGAGGGGTCTGGGAAGAGGGCAACAGGCATTCTCCTGGCCGCTCCTGTGTGTGTGGGGTGTGTGTGTGTGTGTGTGTGTGTGTGTGTGTGTGTGTGTGTGTGTGTGTGTGTGAGCGCACGAAAGGAAGGAATGGGAAAATTCAGTCAGGTCTGGACTGGGAAGCCCTAGGGACACTGGCGACTTAGTCAGCTGAAGGTTGGCCTCAGGTGAAAACCAGTGAGCACCGGAGGCGAGCGGGAGGGGTCTAGGCAGTTGGCAGCCAAAAGTCCGCTTCCCTCCCTGAGGGAGGGCCATGCTGGGAGCCAAGGTGGGGTGTTGGCAGTGGCCGCGGGAGCAGCCCGGTTCAGGCTCGGCCCAGCGAGGCCCCGGTAGTGGAATGGTGGCGGCTGCTGCGGGTCCCACAAGTTGTTTTCCTCGTGGAGACCATTCAGCAAAATGCAGGATCCTTTCTCAAAGATTTAAATTTCGCGGATGAATTACCATACACCGGTTGCTTAGCAACTAAATTCAAGCCGGGCTAAGAATATGCAAGCTTTTTGTATTCTCATTAATAAAAATGCCACTCTGACACAGCAACCCGACTTTGGATCACTGCAACTTCTGTAAAAGCCGTAGGAGAATACAAACCGATCCTGCCATTTAATTACAGATCAAAATGGCTTGAAACGTGATGTTTTGTTCATCTATCTTCCTAAAAGCGATGTAAAAAATAACGGCTTTCAAGAACAGTAGTAAATTTTCTTCTTCTTTTTAAATGGAGTTGTCTGTCGAGGTTACTGATAATTGTCAAGTGAAACCTCTTGCAATGTCTCCTTTCATCAATGTTTCGACTCTGTTCTTCCCCAACTCAGTACTATAATTGTTACTGTGGAGCTTCTGAGACCTTGGGCACCTTCGAGACTGTGGCCGTTGAGAAAGTAACCCACATGCCCACCATTGGCTAGAGGAAGCCCGAGAAAAAAAAGAGAGTATAGGCAGGAAAAGTTGCGGAAGTTTCCTTGAAAGGTTGAGGGAGCTGTTGAAGGCTCTGACAGCCAAAGTTTGGAGGTCTGGTCTGTCACTTTCTGTCGGGCAGGTGGCGAGAAAAAGAGAAACGCCTGTTGTTCTTGGATATTCTGTTCTGGGGTCGTGAGTCTGCCTTCTGACCGCTGATAGACGGTTGAATTTAGGGCCTTGCTGACCAGGATTTTCCCAGAAATTCTCCTCCCGGCTTCTCTGGAGTCCAGGAGCCTGGGCTCCCCCCCCCCACAAAGTAAAGACTCTTGACCCCCTGGATCTTCAAAGACCGTGGCCCAGGCCTCGGACTAGAGCCAGAGATTTATTGTATTCAAGGGGCAAACTTCGCGCCTCTCCCAAAGGATGCGGCTCCTGGAGGGTGATCCTCTGCTTCAGAAGAGGGTTCCGAACGACTTCTTTTGAAACATTCCAAAAGTGGAGGGTGAAGCAGTCAGGGCAGAATGACCTTGCACAGGCAGGCCTTGTTGTTTGGGAGTGTGTGAGAGTCTTGGCTGCTGGGATTGTGGAGCAGCGGGAGGTCAGGGCTGTATGCTTTGTGGAAGTTTTGGGCCCATGCAGGCCTTTCCCAGCGTGGAGTTCTTGAATAGCCCTGAATGCTTGGACAGGCCTTGGCTTTTCTTGGCTTCTCTTGGGCCGCAAGGACGCCGAGGTGGCCAGGCTGTTGCCAGATCACCTAAAGAGCCGGGTCTCAGCTCGGACACTGGGGACCCCTATGCCTACCGTACCCAATGTCTTATGCGGCCCGAGGGCTGACAGAATGCCAGTCGGCTTGTGTGTACCCAATGTCCCATCAGGAAAGATGCATGCTGACTTTGCTTCAAAACTCACAGAATATGGAGGATCTTAGCTTTAGATAAAACAGTGATAAATGTGAAACCCTCAAAACACACACTCACACACACACACTCACACACACACACACACACACACACACAAACTCTGGTAATATTCCCAGAGAACCAGCCCTCTGTAGTCCTTAAAATTTTGCAAATGGGAAACCTGAGATATGGCATGTCCCCAGGTCATCCTAGCAAGCAGAAACTGGGAACATCACAACTGACTAGATGTAGCCCAACTTAAGGGGAGCAAAGGCAAATGAGTTACCCTCTCTTCTAGGGTGTTAACAAGACAACACAGCTCTTTTTTTCTTTTGAATTAAAAAACATAATAAACAATGACTTGTTTACTTACAAATACAAGTCATATTCTGTATGTAAGTTGCTAATGGACCCCCATGATTTTTTCTTCTACTTTGGAAACCTTGTTAGCTCTTTGAAAAGAAGGGGGCAGTTTTCCTGTTGCCTGAAAAAAAAAATAAGTAGCAAGTACCTGAACAGTTTCTGTCTGTGGACACATTCAACACTATAAAAGAAATCCAACACTACGAAATAACCTTCTAAAATACATGAGGAGGGGTTTTCTCTTTGACTCTTCGTTTGTGTGTTGGGCGGCAGTGGAGTGGCCCAGTGGGGAATGTGAGGTAATGTGACCCTCTGCATGTGTGCTTTGCTTGGGGACACAAGGAAACTTTAAATAACTGGAGCTGGCTAAGAATATGGGGAGTAAAAGATCTCTAGTTCCAGAGTTTAGGGACTGTCTATGGGGTGCAGTGCGCTACTCAGGCTGCCTCCTTTTTACAGGGATGAGGAAGCAAGTGTGGAGGTGTCACTTACTTGGGACACAAGGCTCATCTTTTTAATTTGGATTTTCCTCCAAGTGTTCCCCCACCCTCTGGTAAGAACAGTTTAGGGGAAGGCACGGGACACATCTGAACTGTGGCTGTGTGGCTCTATAAGTCCCTGATACTAGACAACTTACAAGACAGACACTGCATGAGGAAAGCACAAGCATCTTTTAATTCTTCTTTTTTTCTTTCTTTTTAATGAACAAGAGATATTTTGTTGAAGCACATCCAAAAGCTCAGGACTGAATTGTGCCTTCCAGGACAGGCTCTCAGCAGAAGGTGATGGATCCCGCATCGCATCATTGGCTTGAACTTTGCACACTGAAACAAAATAGATACTGGTTTCCAAAGGCTCCCAAGTCAGCACTAGAATGAAAGGTGTCAGATCTCATTCTACCCAGGTCAGACACAGTGCCCACCTCTTTGAGCAGAAGCCAAGCTGGCAGGCTCTAAGGACTCCTGAAATGGGCTGGCAGGGAAGGGGTTAGCTTTTCATTTACATTTTCGAGTCTGAAAACCCACCTGCACAGTTAAAAAAAAAATTCAATAGATCTCATCAGAAAGTGGACCAGCACCCCAGAAAAAGCAAAATGAAAATAAAAGTCTTAGTGGTTTGGCCTCAAGACTCTCCTGACTTACAATGGTAAAAAGGCCAGTGGGCAAACAAAACAGAACCATTTTCAACAAACACATTTAAGGAGAGAGGTCTTTCAAATTTTAAAATTGCACCAGCAAGTCTAATTTTTATGTTGTATCCCCTGAAGATTTCTACCCAAAAGGGCTTTTAAAAATTCTCAACCCCGAGAGAAAGACCTTTAACCTCTTCCGAGAGCTATTTAATAGCTGTCCCATGTGTTTTTTGTTTTCTGCAGTGATGAGAACACAGGGCCTTGCAAATGCTAGGTAAGATGGAGCCAGCTTCAAGGTGTACGTGGGGAGGGGGTTCCTTTAAACGCTTTACCTCTGAGATGAATCACCAGCCCTTGTCCTCAATGCTTTTAACAAGAGAGGTGTGTGTAGCTGTCAGCCTCAACTGCGCAGTCTTGGGGGAGTAGAAGTGGAAGGGCACCCAAAGGCACAGAGCAGCTAGTATCTGAAATGGGCTTTCTGCTTCTCAAAGAGGAGGGGCCGGCAAGGTCAGCAGTCCTGGGCCTGATCCCCCAGGCTCTCCTGGGGGTCTCAAAGAAGACGCCTGCAGAGGGGCGATGGAAGTGAGGGGCCAGGAGACCAAAAGAGAAATCACTTACCTCAACCCTTTGTTCTGGAGTGTGAGCTAGGGCATCAGAGGGAAACAAAAGCCCCCAGAGAATGAGGCTTCCACTTCATTTGTATCTCCCCCGACCCTTACCAGAAAACCAAGGTGGTTGACTGGGGTCAAAAATAAAGAAAGAAAAGGCAACTTGAGGGATCTTTACCTTACAGATACACCATCTACAGGGAGAGGTACATACACTTGGTTTTCTCTAAGTGACTCTGTGTGCAGGTAGAAAGGCCTGGAAAAGAAACAGGAAAACAAATGGAATATAGGAAGGCTTGGGGTGGGGAGTGGGGGGTGGCTGTATAGGAACACTGTGCATACAAAGCTGGTGTGTGTGCAAACAGTTGTATTTCTATCCTCTGTGTCCCAGAGCACCCTTCATGGATCTTGCTTAAACCTTTACCCTGGCTCAGGGGGATTTATACTTATGGCAACTGAGTGGGAAGCAATTGTACCCACAAATTCTGCAAGCTGACTGCCATTTGGCAAGTGCAAGCCAGGTAGTACAGAGCTTGGCATCCTCAGTCAGGGAGCTCTTTCTGCCCTGAGCCTTACCAGGGGAGGTCAGGTGTCTTCCTCTCCTTTAAACCCTGTGGGTGTCAATCTCAGTTGTCCCTGCCACACTAGGAACGCTTACTTCTTGATCAGGCTACTGGACTGGAATGTGTAGCAGCATCCGGAGGTCACTTTCAAAATGCCTAATTTGTAAGGATGGGGGTAGAGAGCCCAGTCCCAAAGGTCATACAAATTATGTTTATCTGCCCAGACCTGGGGGAGAGATTTTTTTTAAGTAAGGAGCAAGCATGTGGTAGGAACCCCAGGAAGATTCTCCTCTGCAGGGGTAGGGAAGGAAGATAGTGAGGGGTGTATAACAGCTGCTGAAGGCTTGCTCTAACAAAGCTGTAACAAAGGCTTCCTGCAAGCTTACTATCAAGGCTCTTTCAAAAAACCACACACCTAGCAGGCATGTTCCCAGGTCCCAGGGTATGGATCAGATTGATCATTCAGAGAGGGAGACGATGTCAATGGTGTGTGGCTGGCTACCCCAGGCCTCAGCCTAAGAGTCCTGTTATCCCACAAGCCTCTAGGGCCTTGGGTGCGTGATTATGTCTGGGCCTTTGGGGACTTATTTCTACCTGATCTCCCAGACAGCTCAGCAAGGCTGAGGTCCAAGCCCTGCTGAGAAACAGGACTTGCTCTTGGCTGTCTTGGTAAGGTTGAAGGTAGCAGTTTGACTTAAAGAAGCAAGCCTCCCTGCTGAGTAAGAGGAAGAAGGCTCACAAATGGAGAAGACTCCTTGGGTTAGGTGGGTGTCTGAGCCTTTGCAAGGAAAGAGCAGGCTGCTGTGGAAAAGATGTTCTCATTCCATGAGGTGGGACCCACAGAGAGTAGGTGGGCATCTCCAAGCCGTTAAGCCCACTGCTTGGCTATTGCTTTCGCACTGAGAGACTGGCAGGATTGAAATCTACATGGAGCAATGGGGAGAAAAAGAGAAAGAAACAATCACAACAAACTATCCTAAAAATCATAGCTGTACATCCCCACATTGAATGTGGGGTGCAGCGCCCATACCCCCTTCCAAGTCGGTGGCTGCAGCATCATTTTAGGAATTACAGAGCAGCTCGGTGCACAACAAGCAGATAATGAGGCGTTCAAGGCCAGGAGCAGGTACAAAAACTCCACAGATGACTCACACGACAGGAGGATACAACTTTAGGAAAAGATTTGACAAGTGTGTGTGTGTGTGTGTGTGTGTGTGTGTGTGTGTAATACAGTCAGTGATTGTTCCTCCCCTTTCTAGAAAAGGTGTTCCCTTTCCTAATTCAACCCAAACAGAAGCCTAGAGAGATAGCCGCAGACCTCCTGTCCAGCAGAACCTCCCAGCTCCCCTGAGGTGCAAAGAGGAACCCTATTCCCAAAGCTAACCCTCACCCCCTTTCTCTTCTCACAGGCCTGGGCAGTGCTGAGCCACCCCAGGAATGGCCTCAGCAGGATTTTCTAGACCTTTCTGCCAGTGAGAAAGTCTTGGTGAGATTTCAGGAGGCAGTGAGTGACATGGACTCCACCCTTGGCTATATCCAAATACAAATACAAATGCATTTTGGCTGATCAGTCCAATGTAGTTCATGAAACTGTCTTGTCAAATTTTCTAGTCAAAAATAATAGAAGAAAAAAAGCACTGGTAAAGATCTTACATGTGGAGTTTCCATACAAAGAGCCAGGTGAGGGCAGGGACGGGGAGTTAGCTGCAAACAGCATCCAATAAGCCCTCCTAACGTACAACCTCATGCCACAAAGGAGAAAAGGAGCTGAAACTGACTCTGGCTGCCTGTGAGAGACCCCGATAAAAGTAGATGGGCTCTAGCTAGGGAAACCTTTAAAACTGTAGAATTTTGTTCTTAGAAAACATTTGTTTTCATAGACTTGGGTTGCTGGGTTTCATAGACTTCTGGTTGTTGGTCAGCCTCCCCCTAGCTTACCTGGCATCCTGAAAAACCTCGCAAGGGCCACCTATGAGGATGTTATATTGATGGATAGGTTTTTCTGGTCTAATCTAATCTTAATCTGAAAGATGGGAGCTCTCCTCCTTTCCTGTCTATTTCCAAAGCTTATAAATTCGAGAAACCCCAGGTTCTCCCACCAGGTATTCTGAGAGGCAGGTCCTGTCAGGCTCTAGTGCTCTGGACCTCTTTGGACTGAGGGGGGGAGTTTGGGGAACGGACAAGTGTGAAGACCAGTTTTACTGGTCACTTTGGGAGAGCTCTGGTCTTTCCTCTACCATGGAATCCTAGAATGCTCAGGACAAGTGAATTAGACCACAGACCCATCAGACCTAGGGCTAACATCACTCCCATCTCCTTAGCCTCCTTCCCTGTCCCCAAGCCCTGCTCCACTCCACCATGGACTTGACAGGGGGGGCTCCAGAGCCTGGAGGAGCCCTGCTGTAGCCTCCAATTCACTCTCTCATGGCATCATCAGGGGATTTGTTCTCAGGACACTTAGGGACAGAGGGAATTTGCTGCTGACCCAGACGCTCTCTTGTCGAGCTGTGCCCCTGGGGTGAGCTGCCCACTGAAACAGCACTAGTTTTAGTTTCAGGATCCCACTCAGGGTACTAACAGTCTAAGCTAGACCAAAAAGGAAAAAAACAAAAAGTATTGTCCCTGGGAAACCACTGAAGAGAAATTCCAAGCACCATCCCATTCAAAGGAAGTTTAGGTTTTAGGACCCTTTAGATACCAAAGAAAAAAGAGAATTCCATGCCATCCTCTTACCTGTTGCCTGCTGAGGACACTGTCCTTGCCTGCAGTATTTTTTGGCCATCCCACCATGAGCGACACCCCACTGCCAGGCAATTAACTCTGACATAACAGAAGTGAGGAGGTGGTCCACGGGCTTCACGTAAGGGAAGAGGCCACCCAGAGCTCCGAAATAATCAAAAGCTTTAGTGCTGCTGAGAGAGGACCTGTTAATCCCAAGCAGGTCAAGGGTGGGCCACATAGCCTAGGCATCTATGCCCATATCGCCCTGGCAACCTGGCAGGTACATCGGAACCAGATGCATCCTGGTGTTATGGGCTTCCACCCAGGAGCTGAGATGCTGGGCAGATGTCTTGAGCAAGACAGACTTCAATCTCATTGTCCCGAACACCCCCAATGCTCTAGAAAACCATAATGAGGACACTGTGAGCAGAGGCGACATACAAGATAAACTGGCCCCCTCCAACTGCTCAGCTTGCCTGCTTCCAAGAGGTAGAAGGACCTGTGTTAAGGTGCTCCCCCTTTTCTAACTGTGGACTTGAAGAGCAATTTAGTTCCCTCCATGCCTCCCCTGCACACACACAACCGAGCATGGATCTCCACTTGGGGATAACAAGAGGCTGGCAAAGAGACAGAGAGAAGTGGCAGATGGCCTCCTGGAAAAAGCAGGCCCAGCCACACAGTAGCCCTGAAACTGATAAACTCCTCTGATGCTTGCCCCTCTTCAGACAGCCACTCTGCTCCTTCCGTCTGACCCACCAGAGACCTTTCAGCCCACGAGCGAAAAGAACACTAAAAACATAGCACCAGTTCTTCATTTTCTCCTAGTTTCTGTCTCTTTCACGCTTTCGTTCTCCCCACCCCCACCCCGGCAGGCCTTGCCTCATCTGAAGTAGAAGTTAAAACAACTTGTTCTTTTAAATGACCTCCGGTTCTCGCCACTACCAGAACACTGGAAGAGCATGTACCCTCACCTTGTCCCAAGTCCACTTCCAAACCAGGTCGGTTGTAACCACCATTGTCAATGACACTCTGCATAACTTGACAGGATCAGAAATCAAGAGTTCATTATTTACCAGAAGTAGCAACGAACATTACTGAAAGAAACAAATTCAGCATTGATGAGGAATACACACACACACAAACTCCTCAAAACATCATGTAGTCTTCTAACTTCCTAGGGTTTAGGGGAGAGATGATGTAAAAATTTTAGGCAGCAGATTTTAAAAATCACTTGATCATATTGACCGAGATTGAAGTTCTCAACTATAATCATAAGTAATAAAGTCGTTAATAGACATAATTGGTATCTCGTTGATCCATGTAACTGGTGCTTTATTAGTGACCCAACTTAGTTTTGTGGCAAAATACAGGTGGTTTAGGATCCGTAAAAGGAAGCTTGTCATTTTCAGGCAACTTTCCCCAGCAGAAGGCAAAGTGCAGATAGACATCTGTCTCACACATTCGCTCCTCTGCTTTTTTGTACACTAAGAATAAACACTACAGATCTGGGTTTTGATTTCTCTAGATGAAGTCATAAAGTACTGTGTGTGTGTGTGTGTGTGTGTGTGTGTGACTGAATTGAAGATTCGTGGTTATCGTGGCTATCATCATGCGCGTTAAAAACAGCGAAGAACTCGGTGTAAACAGAGAAGGAACGGGCTCGCTAGTGAGATCAAGCGTCTGACCAAGTTCACTTTCCACCCCTTCGCAGGAAGAGGGTTGGTCACCCGCTGAAAGCGAAAGCTCTGGGGATTTGGAAGAGCACCCGGCAGACATCCTGGGTTCTGGGGCTTTCTCCCAGCACTCCCACCCATACCCCGCTTCAGAGTCCTTCACAGGACTTGGTGATCCAGGGTGCCCAGTGCGGGCTAGCTTCCCGGAGCTCTGCTTGCCCCGCGGCCCTGGACTCACCCCGCGCGGTCGGTCCACTCCCTCCAGACTAGAAACGGTGCTAGAAGCCACTTCTCAGCAACGTCAACTCACACCGCGGCGCTTGCCCGAATCTGTGCTCCAGAGGAGCGGGAGTTGGGCAGCCACCGGCGGTGGGGGCAGGGAGGCCGGGAGAGCCTCAGCCTCCAGCTGGGTTGCGGCTTTCTTATGGAAATGACCCCAGCCCGCCTGCTGGACCGGAGCGAGTCCCCTGGTCCCCAGTTTGTTCTCTGCTCAGCTTTTTCCTCCCGCAAACCCTCGTTCTCCGGATCTTACCCTAGCGGGACGGGTGACGATGAGCGAGCTGTGCGCCCCGGCCGCAGAGCCTGGGCCGGGTCTCCCCCTCGGCCCTACGGGCTTCAGTTCCACATTAAATATTCATAGCAATCGCTACTTTCTTAAAGGGGAACCCACCGCGCGGGAAAGTTCCCAGCCAAGGGAACTCACAAAGAAAGGTGTCCGCTCCCTCTAGTCCTGGAGGTGGCTAGGCGCACAGCTCCTAGCGCTCCGACAGACAGAGAAGGGCCAGAGTACCCGCTCTCCTACTGTCACAATATTTCTTGTAGAGTGTGAGAGAAGAGGTGAGCTTGGAAAGCTGATCACTCCTTACATAATTATTTAAAAATGAGGGGTCACATCGAACGCTTGGGGGTTTCCAAAGCATTTCGTTATTTTCTTTCATTTCATGATTTTAAAAGGAAGGTGGTTTAACTTCACTCGGGCATCATCGGCCTCGAGGACCAGAAAGTAAGTTTGCCCTGTATTGTTTGTTGGAAAGAGGCACTCAGCGAACTTATAAAACCTCACACGGAGAAACCGTTTCACTGGAGAGCACCTGCCCCAAGTTCTGAAAGAGAGCCTGGGCTGCCGTGCAGAGCTGGGGCTGGAGGGTTTAGAACCTGTGTGGGATGAGATTGGGGAGGATTGATCCGAACCCCAGCTCCACTGCTCAGTGCCGGGCCTCTTTCTTCCAGGAGCTCAGAGGGCCAGCGTGGTGTGCGGTCCCCGGGCTTCCCGAGGCCTAAACTCATCCCCTTGACTCCTCAACCCGGCTCAGGAGAAAACCGAGGTGGGAAATGGAGAGGAAGCAGTGAAAGTTCTGGGCCCACGGCAGAGCCCAGACCTGGGATGCACCCCGCCCGGAGCCAGCTGACCCATGACTGCTCCTCGCGGTGCCAGGCGACGCCCGCGCCTTGTGTCCCGTCCACCGCCCCCCTCCCCGCCCAGCCACCACCCCCTTCCCTGCGCACGCCCACTCCGCACACTCTCACTCCCAAAGGCTCTTTTTGTTCCAGGCCAGGAGCACTTTCACAAATGGTTAGAAAGTCTTGAGCGCCATCTAACGGGAGCAGCAAAAAGTTGAAAGTGGGTGGAGGTTAAGACCCCAGGCTGGGCGTGGGAGAGTCCCATCCCTAACTCTATGGTCATGGGGCCTTGACACCTCTCTTCTTCCTCCTACAACGTAACTCTGTCGGACTCTGGAACTCCAGACTTGTCCTCCTCCTTTCCCCGAAGCTCACCTTCCCAGGGTCCTGGGGCAGGTGTGGGCTGCTTGCTTGGTTCCCTTGGACACACCTGCCTGAACAGGGTCCCTGTATCATTTAAAGTCTTCAGAGCTTTGATTTTGGCCTGGGAGAGAAAGTCTCACGAATTTGGATGAGGTGCACCAGTTTTCTGAAATGAAAGTCCCCAGCCGAAGCTTCTGCAGACAGGAGGAAGCAGAAGGCGGGTGAATAAAGTTATAACAGCAGCCAATACAAAGAAAGTGTGCAGCCGAGAGATGTAGCCTCACAGTGGTCCTAGAAGAGCTAAAGGTGGATCCTGAAGAGCTGCCCTGGGGTTTGAGAGCAGCCAGACAGGTGGATCACAAGGGATGTAAGTCAGGAAGGATGCTGCCCCTGGAAGGTATTGCTGAAGTAGGGTTGTGTGATAGGCTTTTCCTGGGGAGCTGCAACAGGTGCTGCTCACCCCAGATAGGGACCCCACGACAGACCAAGGAAATGATTGCCCCAATGTCCAAGTTGGTGAATCAATGGGTTTCTTTTTTAAGTTAGGGTTACTTAATGGGATTACAAATGAGTGGTTAGTTACAAGGGGGGAGCTTCAATTTGGAGGGAACATACCCGATGAAAAGGCCACCTAGACATCCCCCTCCTCCCCACAACCCCCCCCCAAGGATTCCTGGCCAATGTGGGAGTCGAGCCTCCTAGTCATGGCAGAGTTCACTGGAAGGTATCCTGGAGAACGTGTAGGTGGGTGACAGAAAGGTTTGACCAGCTGAGAAACCAGAGAGAGAAGAAGAGGTGACCACCAGGGTCCACACCATCCTTCAGTCACAAGACTCCAAGACTTTCTTCACACAGGAACTCTCTCCACACCTCAAGTTAAAAACAAAACAAAACAAAAAACCCAAAACAACAAAAACCAAAAAGCTACACTGATGGGGACAGCATGGAAGTTCTCTGGCCACCTTCTGGGGTCAGAGGTCATTAGAAAATCTGCTTCTCCTCCTTGCTGGGTGTTATAAAGGTAGGACATGTGGTGATGAAATGTATGTGGCATACAAATTTGGCATCTTATTCTTCTAAGCGCATGTACGGCAGTCCAGTTGGAACACACACATTCGCATTGCTGAGCGATGCCACCAACTGCCCATTTCCAGAAATCCTCACCTTGGTAACACGAAAGCCTCTATCCATTACATTGCACTTCCCATATCCCCTCCACCCAGCGCCCGGCGAGGGCTACAAATTCGACTTCACCTCCATAGACCCATACAACATTCATCTTTTTCTCCGATTTATTTGATTTTGTGTAAAGTCGACCTTTTATCCGTGTTATACCATATCCCAGCCTTTTCTTCCCGTTTCAAGACCACTTCGCCTCTTTATCCATCTATGGATGGATTCTTGGTTTTCGGGTCATGTTTTGTGAATAGTGATGGTGCTGTGTGCGTAGGTAAGCAGAAACCTCAAGTTCCTGCTCTCAACTCTTGGGTCTATACCCTGAAACAGAATTGCTAGGTACTATGACAGTCCTCTTTGGAACTCTCTGAGGAGCCCCCATGGTGTTTTCCACAACTGCTGCATCCTCATCTTGCCTTCTCATCCATAGTCCACAGAGATTCTGGTTTTTCCATAGCCGCCCCAACACTTGCCAGTTTCTGTCCTTTCAAAGAGTAGCCACTGTGACTGCTATAAAGTAACAGCTTGCGCAGATTCTAAAGCATTTCTCTCCCCCATCTTTTCCTTTGAGATAAACTGATTTCAAGCTTCCATCTCTCCTATCTTTATCTCCAAAGTCCTGGGATGGCCACCTTGAAATATTTTTAGATGTAACTATAAGAACATAATGGATACTGGGCATGGTGGCAAACGCCTGTAGTATTCGCACTCTGGAAGCAGAGGCAGGAAATCCAAGCCAGCCAGAGCCACAGAGCGACCCTGTAGCAAGCGAACAAACAAGCAAACAAAATCAAACCCAAACCAAATTCACAAAGGAACCTGAAACTAAATGAGATGACATCACATCACCAAAGCAGTTAATGTATCTATCGGTCCATAGGTAGATATCACACATCAGTACTAGAGAATGAACACAAGAGCAAACACTACCACTGAGCTTTATCCCCAAGACAGGCTCTTACTATATTGACCAGGCTGGCCTGAAATTTACAGCCTCCCAAATGTCTGGGATTACAGTTCTCTACCAAAAGCCTTTCTAAAAATACAAAGTATTTATAGGTTAGACTAGCAAAAATATCTCAGTAATGATAAGGATTTTCAGTCTCTGGCCTTTGCAATTTATGTCTAGGAACAACAAGAAGAGAAATGATTAAGATAGAGGAGCAAATAGAATGGATTTTTTTTTGATGACCACAGTTTGATCCATTCTTCCAATCAGAAGCCAGAGAATTATGGGGGCGTATTATTAGTAAGCCCTATTCATTTCTTTGTTCCTAGAAGAAGACCTTCCTGAGATAGAGAGGATGTGGGGGGTTACTTGTCTTCCTAGATTCTTTGATGTATTCAAATTGAAAATGAGAGAGACTGCAAGTGGCCCAGACTTTGGCTGTGTGGGTACCTGGTGGAAATCTTTGAAGCCCCTTTTCCTAGAAAAGAGCTGAGAAATGGCAAGACAGCAACTGTATATTCCGGAGAGGCGACATTCTGTGGCAGGATCCCCTGTGCCGAGTCCCTCAGCACAGTTCTCAGGACTGCGCTTGTGGTCATGCCAGCCTTGTTTAGTGTTTGTGTGAGGCATACCAACAAAGTGCCCTATTATTCTTTTATTTCCCCTTTTTTATATTAGCCATTTCCTTTTACAGCCTGGGGAGACAGGTTAGTGTTTTTATTTCCCACGTGTAAGAGAAAGCGTCAAGAGTGGGCACAAGATAAGAAATAGAAACAGTTGTGATGACAGGGTCATGGCTGGGGCTCCCAGCCGGGGCTGCAGCTTAGCCTGCTGAACAACACTCTTCTGTTACCTCACAGAGTGCTTGACTCAGGGCAGAGATGAAAGACCCGGGAGCAGCAAGCCTTGGCAGTGACCACCACCTCCTCTCTGCTACCCGGCTGACTGCAGCACTTGCAGGGTGGTGAGGGTCCTGTGGCAGGGTGCAGGAAGCTTGAAGGGGGTTGGGAGCCCCCTTGGGGCAGGAGGCTGTGGAAGCAGTTCCTAGTACCTCAGCTCTGAGCACTTGTCTGGCCCTCCCCTTTAATTGCTGTGTCTGCTCTCCAGAGAGAAGGATGATACTTTGCCTCAGGAGCTCTGTAACTTAAAACAAAAGATGAAGCCTTGACTGTGGCAGCTCACAGGAGTCATTTCCTCTCCCTCATTAAAGCTACTTCCAGGAGAAAGAGAAGCTTCTGGTGGCCCTGGGACCCAGAGACCTCTCGGCATCCTAAAATCCCATTGCTGTTCTTGGATCTGAGCCATTTGTTGCTGGAGAGAGTCATGTCGGGTGGCAGCTCACTTTTTCCATTTGCAATGGCTTATTAGATACAAGCATCGCTCTTCTCTCTGTTTACTGAGTGATTAGGTCTCCCTCCAACTGACCCTGCCGGAGGAGATAGCCAAAGTGGATCCTTAACACACAGCCTGCAAAATGCCCTTCTCATAAACCCAGGGACCTCAGCCAGGACTGGAGGCTTCCTTGTGCTGCCTTGTTTGCATGGTCAGCAATGAGAATGTCCACTGGGAGTAAATGCCACCCATGTTTACAGGCTCCATTCATGCTACAGTGTAGAAAGACTGGAACCTGCTGAGAGGGAGGCCAGTGAGGGGTGTGCCCTCTAATGAGCCTGGCTGGAAGGCCTCAACCTCTGGGTCCCATCACTGTCACCGAACCTTCCCTGCCCACAGTAGATTGACCTTTCTGTCCTGGTGAGACAGAACAGAGGCAGAAAATGGCAGTTCTCTGTCCCCACCTGGCAGGCAGTGAAAAACATCGAGGAACAGGAAAGATTCACCAAGTACTGGCTAGTTAGACATTGGTCACCTGGTTGGGATGGCTGGTATAAAGACAGCCAGCTGAATGAACAGACCCAGCCTCCACCAGCCAGGCTCAAAGGCCACAGTGAAAACAAAACCATGCCATTTACCCAAATTTCAGAGGATGAATTCAATTGTCGGGCTTGGTCTGGAAATGAGAATGAATTATTCCCAGCTAAGTGGATTCTCTCTCCTTGTTGCCAGTTTCTTTCCTGTGACCCAGGGAACACCTAAGTCACGCCACGGATACTGCTAGATAACAGGGCCTGTCTTCATATATCAGGGCCTGGGTGACATGACTCAATCAATTCCCACCTCGTGCATATTCTCAGTGGGAGCCCAGTGCTCTGACTCTGCCCTGTGTTTTCATGATAAGGTGGCACTGTGACTGCCAGACACTTAGACATCCTGTTTATTGTATGAATCTAATATTATCTGTGCCATGGTAGACTATAGGGCTGGGAAAGACCCTGCTTATAGGAGCTATGAATGTGCCAAAGAGTAAATAAACCTACAGATTTCCTGAACCATCTCAAGATTCACTATACTATATCCTGAGATTTGTATGAGTGCACACACATACCACACATACCATACACAGCACACTTGACACAATATACCTCCTGTCCACATGACACACATGATACACTATCATATGGTACTCATACAACACATAAATACCATTTACTATATACATGGAACAACATTTACTATATGCTCACATAACATATAAATAACATACAATACACAGAGACTAAAAACACACAGCACATAGCACACACATGGCATACATACAATATATAACACATGCATATTCCATATATAACACACCCCAACAATGCAGGCACACAAAACATGTATAACACATGATATATAGCCAACATACAAGTAATACATGAAACATACATATAGCACATAGTCAATTCAGTACAGCTCACAATACACAGAGCACTTCACACACACACACACACACACACACACACACAGACCCATCCATCCACCTACAAACACATACACACACACCCAAAATGTATGCAGAGGAGAGACAGGAATGTGGAAAAGGGCCTGTGCCTTGGGTGTCCTGGGCTCTGACCAGAGCTTCCTCCCCTGGAAGAGTCCAAGAGACCAGAGCTGATAAGGGACATGACTTCCAAGCATCACCAGTTTTCAGGTCAAATGTGGTGACCTCTACTGAGAGCTTGTGAAAGATGCCAGAAAATTTGCTTTTCATATTTCATGTACTTAGTATTTGTTCTCTATTTCTCATTGGTTTTTGTTGTCATTTGGTTGGTTGGTTGTTTTGTGTGTATGTGTTTTGTTTTGTTTTTTGGCTTTTTTTTTTTCAAGATAAGGTTTCTCTATGTAGCCCTGGCTATGTTGAAACTCAGGCTGGCCTCGAACTCAGAGATCTGCCTACCTCTGCCTTCAATTCCTAAGTGCTGAGATTAAAGGCATGTGCCACCCCACCATGTCTGGCTCTTTTTTTCCTTCTCTAATAGTTTCCAGCCAAATATATCTATGTATACCTGTTTCAGCTAGGTTAAGAGAAGTCACCAGAAGCCAGATGACCCCGTGTTGGAAGGGCTGAGTGGCTGCTTTGTCTTCTGCAAGTGGCATTGTGAGCGGTCATAGTGAGGGCACCTGAGGCACACAGGCTCAGAGCAGCTGCCATTCTCCTTCCCCACCAAGAGGACGAGGTGTGCAAGGTAGTGTCCAGTTGGGGTTGGGAGGAAGCCGGGCAGGAAGAGTCCGGAGAACTCAGAGCATCTTCCCAGAGCAGCACTCCCTGCAGGCTCTCCTGGGGAGGAAGGTAAGGAACTCAGCTGAGAATGTCAGGCTCTGCATTTACATGGAAACAATTACAGGTCTATTATACAATAGAATACAAAATCATCATACAATTGAAAAAAGAAAAACAAGGTTCTGGATGTGCTTCGTGACTGTTCAGGGTGGCTCTGGGCCAATACCTGTCCCTTCTCATCCAAGCACATGCGGTTTCTTCTCACATTAGTGATATTTCCGTGGAGAATTTTGGGAATGCTACCTTATAGTTTATTCCTCCTCCTTTCTGTGGTTCAGATTTACGTTTCGGGACATTATATTTTCAGATTCATCCTCCCTCTTGCCTCCATCCCCTCCCCACACAGACAGATTTAGGGCCACCTGTTCTCTTCAGAGCCAGGAGAATTGAAAAGATACCTCATGCCAGACTCCCCTCCATCCTGCCATCATCACGCACCCTCTCCAATGTTGCAGGAGAAGGCTCCCCTGGGCTTCACGTCCAGGCTCTGTGCTCAGGTAGAAGGCTACTGTACAATAGTCTCTCTTGGCCAGGTTGAGTGGAGTGGGAACCAGGGGAAACCCAGTGTTTCAGGGGAGTCCCTGAGGCACCAGCTACCCAAATTTCCTGCCCAGTATTCTACCTGCCTGTTTCCACCGGGCTGGTAGGTTGTGACATTTGTACTTATTGCTGGGAACTGTGTCCCTGGAATGAGCATGGTCTTTTTTATTTTCAGGCGGTGCCATCCAAACCATTCTGATCTATTTGTCTCTCCACACCAAGAAATCAGGGTCAGAGCACAAAAGAGAGAAATCTCTCTGTTCTGTTCTCCGCGCTGCCCTTAAAGAAACTATGCTGCTGGCCTAGTTCTGAGTGACTGTCTTGGCTGCATTCTCTTAGCAATGCCTCTCAGTACCTGTCACCTCTTCTGGGGCTAACGGCTAGGGTTAAGATGTGTCTAATCTGGGCCGGGTTTGGGTAAAATCCTACTGGATAAACTCACACACAACTACCCTTTCCCCTGAGATAGAGGTCTCAGAGTTAGACTTCATTTATCACTGACTTTCTCTAAAGAGTCAAGGAGGTAAAGATGTGTATCAAAAACAACTATTATATTAATCAGGTGGAAATAAAATTTCCATAGATTTTCGATTGTTTAAATGAGGGAAACCTAGTTTACTTCACACACAACCTTCCTTTAACCACGCAGCATCTTCTCATGTAAAATAGTTGCACATGCACACACATATCACACATATACACTGCTTTCCCTTCAAGCCAGCATTTCAGCTGGTGGCCGGGCCTGTCTTCGGGTATAACCTTATATGTGTCCATTAAAAAACAAAAGAACAAACAAATAAAATGAACAAACAAACCCAATAGATTTCCTCGAATTTAGCAAAATAATCTGGAATGTTTTAAACCTGGTAAATTGTTGGGACAATTAAAGGTGGCTCCCAGAAATCTCTGTACTTCCCTGTCACTCTTGGTTTGGCCTGATGTCACTTGGGAGGACAAACTCCACACCCAGAGTGTGTGTCACTACAGCCCATCATCTCCTATTTCACTTCCTTCCTTTCTCCTTTGGAAGTTGGAGAGGAAGAAAAGTCCACACACAGTAGGAAAACAGTGGACAGGCTGAGATCCTGTGTACGGGCTAATTGACAATTATGACCTACAGGATTATCAGATCACATAGAGTCTACTGTGGTAAAAGAATGAGTTTCCAAGAAATCTGCTGTTTCCAAATGAAAGGTTGTTTGTCTATATGCTTTCCAAGTCTTATTTAACATTTCAAATATTAACCTGACTTTATCAACCCATACACTGTCATTCCTGATTAGAAGACCTCAGTATGTTTTCTTTCTTTCTTTCTTTTTTTCTTTCTTTCTTTCTTTCTTTCTTCCTTCCTTCCTTCCTTTCTTTTCTTCCTTCCTTCTTTCCTTCTTCCCTTCTTTCTTTCTTTTTCTAGTATGCTTTCTTGTTCTTTCCTTCGGGCTTACCCCATCTTTTCATCAAGTACACACTGGAACAAAATGCATTTATAAAAACGGTTTATGCTTTTAATACCCCAGACCTTGGTGGTTGAAGCAATACCACGAATTCGGCCATTGGCCTCTGACACCGTGTGATTGAAGTGCTGGAAATCCCAGTTCAGAAGCACGCTCCTTCCAAGTGCTTCTGCAGTTGTGTGCACATTCCTGTGTAGCTCTCCTCTTTTTTGATCTTAGTGCAACTTTCTCAAAGGGGGAAAAAAAAACACCGCAGAATAAGCTGGACACTTTGCCATCATACAGGACTAGAAAGTGAATGCCGGACGAGCAGGGGCAAATGACAGGGAGGTTGTACGGATGCTATCGGATGGTAATAGCCCAACCGAGAGTAATTCTGTACTGAGGTCCTAGGAGAAAGCGGCTCTCACATCAGGTGCAAGGCAAGCTCTTGGCAGGAAAGAAGGCTGAGAGCCTGGCTTCCTTGGGGGAAAACAGGTCTTTCCTGGGGAGAATTGCAGGCTTTACCCCTGAAATAAATTAAGGAGAAATACCAGCGAGAAGAACTCTACATTTTCTGATCTGTGCTCAGTGAGAGGCCCTCAGTGCTCAGGACCATTAGAAGAACAGAATTACTTCACCAGAAACACAGCATCGTGGGAGCACCCCCACCCCCAGTCTGGCAGCTCCCATCCCCAGGCCTGTGGCTGCCTTGGAGGTTTTTGAAACAGTTTAAGATTTTTGGATTAGTTTTGGGTAACAGAAGCTGCACACTGATGGTCGTTTTTTTCTTCTTCGTCAAATTGGGCAAGATTACACACTGGTCTATCATTAGGCCCGCTGAAACTGGCAGACCTTCCCTCTACGGGAGCTGTTTGTACAACGAGCTATGTCGTTCGTGTCGAGGTTCCAGCAAAGGAGGGTCAGAGGGATGACACCCCAGAGCTGGGCTCTGTCCAGCTCACCATCCCCAGTCCATCTCTCTGCTTTTGGCATCTGGAGACTCTAACAAATGTAATTCCCTCCTCCCCATCTGGGGATGGTGTGTTTCCAGGACCTTCTCGGCGAGTCAGCAGGCTGTATCTCCAAGTTACAAATAGGCAGGAGTGGATATCACCATTGCCCTGACTGTTGGGAGGGCAGGAGGGCAGGATAGAATGGGGGTGTTGCAGGAAGCTCCTTTGGTAGAAGTCAGCATATATCCCGCTATAACTCGGAGTCCTCCATTTCCAGTATTTAACCAACTGTTGAATACATCTGAAGACATTATGCCTGTGCTGGGGGTGCAGAATTGTTTTTTCTTGTCACAGTTCCCTAAATAATTGATAACACATTCCCATTGTGTTATCTACTACAAGTAGTTTAGAAAAAAAATCGAAAATATGGAGGTGCATGTGCTCAGGTTTCGTTCAAAAAGATTTTATACAAGGGGCGTGAGCAGTCACGGATGTTAGAATCAGTGGTCTTGGAGGTCATTCCCTGTGGAAAACTAGGGGTGACTGTCCTCAGTGAACTGGGTAGCCTGGTGCTAGGCAGAGCCCTTCTCAGACTGGCTCAGCTGACAGCAAGAACAGGGAAAGGGCCGGAAAGGGGAGGAGGTAGAAAGAACATTCTCTGCAGCCCTCCCCCTTCCCAGGTAACTCTGAAATTGTTGCAGATGGCAAGGAACTGCTTTTAGCTGTAGGGACTAACTGGAGCAGAGGTCACGCTCATTATGGAACAGATGATGACTATCTAGCAGGACTATGGAGGAGGGACAGAAAGGGAGTCTACTGGATAGAATACTAGAGGCAGAAATATAGTAGAAGGCTAAAAATCAAAGCCCAGCAAATGTAATAGAGAGAAATCTACTGGGGCCCAACACAGAATGATGGAGAAGGGACCCACTCAACAGAAGTGTCTGGTAAGGAGGGCACGAAAGCTTCCAGAATTCCTTCTAAACCATGAACCCGCCTGAAGAGGACACCCTTTTTGCTCTGTTCTCACAGATACAGCTAAGGACTGTGCATCAATTCAAGAAATGCCGCTCAGCCTCCAGCCCATGCAGGAGGTGTGTGCTGGGAGCCAGTTTTCTCAGGAAGCCACACACACCATTCAGTTTCCACGTATCCATCGCACAGGTCCCTCGCCGAATTCTGCAAAGCCCCCTCTCCTATAAAAACCCTCAGAGGGCATGATGTCTATCATAACCTTAAGATGACTCCTCTTGCCATGCACGGAGACACATGCACCCTAGCACACAGGAGAGGTGGCTCTCTCTCCGAGTTCGAGGCCAGCCTTGTCTACAAATGGAGTTGCAGGACAGCCAGGGCTATGCAGAAAGACCCTGTCTTGAAGAAGGTAGTGGTGGGGAAGGGAACTCATCTGCATTTCAGCACCACTGAATGAGGGCCATTCAGCTAGGCTGGGTCTTGGGAGGTCAAAGGAACTGCAAAGGAAAAGTGCTGCTGGTTTCCTTACTAGGGAGGAGGTGTTCCAATTTTAGAAAAGGAGAAAGGCAGAGTGGATTGTTTAGTGGGGAACAAGGTAGGTAGATAGGTAGGAACCATTGAAAATGGAACTGCCGGGTGAAAGTTTCACTGGGTGGAAGGTTGGCAAATATAGAAGTCGCATCCCAGGCTGATGCAAGAAAAAAGCAGACTTCCTTTAATTAGAACAGGGAAGGGAGAGCTGGCTTAAGGCACAAGGGACTCAGCTTAAACTCTGTTACTGAAAAGCGTCTGTCCAATGACCTTCATGGTAAAATATCCTCAGCTAAATAACAGAGCCAGCTAGTTAAAAATACTGTGTTGTGTGAGCACTGCTGTGGAATCGACTTAAGGAAGTCCTTAGTGTTTCCTTCCTGAGGTTTGGGCCAGGAAAATCTCATTCGTTCATAACCCAAACAGAGCTTCAGAGCTCGCCAGCACACACTGGGTCCCTGCTAAGTGTGCAGAAGTTGAACAGCATGACTCTGGGTGTCCCAGAGTGCAGCCTTGCAGGCTGCATGAAGCACCCGGAGCCCCCACAGGGAGGGACACCCCACAAGTTTACAGCAAGCCATTCACATGCAAACGTGTTTTATTTTCGGGCTTTAAATGGAGATACTAAAAACAGGGTTCAAAGGAGGATTTGAGGAACACTTAAGAGTTCAGCCTCTATTATGAATAGCAATTAGGAACAGCTAGGTATTTAGAAACATCTACAGATTTTTCTTTTGTAGGCTTGCCGCAAATGGAGTACAGCAGGCACTTTCAGAAGGGAGGAGAGGAGGTTAGGACATCTCCAAAGCGCTATCACTCTTTGTCTTCCGAAAGTGCACCCATTCCAGATATTATTCCAGATATAGCCCTGCCCTGGTAACAATGCTGCACCTAACAAAGACACTGTCTGAAAAAGCACAAGCCTAGCTCTTCCTGCAGGCAGCCTTGGTACTTGAAGAAATGGGCATATTTCTTATAGCTTTCCAGGAGGCAAATAATAAAGTCTTCAGGATGGGTGTTGCAGAGGACAAGCCCAAAGGCTCCACACATGTGAAGGAAATTTTATACATCTGTAAGCATTAGGATTATGTAGAAAGATCCAGTAGATTGGTTTCTGTGCAAGGGGGAAGATTCAGGTGCTAGCGCAGGCTTGATCAGTGAAGTTGGCTGTGAGGTGAGACTGGCAACTGCCGTGATTGACTGGGGCAGTTGGGATGCCTACCTGATAACCAGCACCATGGTACCCTTACTCTTTCTTCTGCCAGAAGATCTTGCCGTTGATCAAGGATGTCTGCATCCTGGAAGGTGAACTGAGTTGGATTCTGGGAAAGGAAAAAAAAATGAAAAGGTTTTCCAGCCTTGGTTTTGATATCTGGCCTAAAGAAAACACACACGGATGGATCCCACCCTCAGGAGAAGGAAGGAACTTGGAGGGAGTAGCTGCTAAAGATGCGTCATCTGAAGTCTCGGGTTTCCGGCTTGATTTTACCAGCTCCTAGCCCACCATCCACCCACCCATCCATTTCCTTCCCAATCTCAGGAGAGGCAGTCGCCAGTTTGGGGTTTATATTTAACTCCTGCAAATCTTGGCGAAGAGATCTCCGTTCCATTCTCCTCCACCATTGCCACCCTCCCTCTCACTGTCTAAACACACTGGATCAGTGCTTCTGAACCATCCACGGAAAAGAGGGGGACTCTCATGGCTGCCACAGAGGCCCAACATTTTCACCTCCAGTTTCTCTTACCAGCGACCTCCAGTCAAATCAGATCAGGCTTCATAAAGTAAGTTGAACCCAGCTTCTCACAAACTGGCAGCAGCCACGCGTCACTTGAAGAGAGTGGAACATGGCATAAGACAGTCTCTCACCTTGCAGGCTGCAGGGGTGGCTCAGAGGCTAAGGGCACCGCTGTTCTTCCAGACAATGGGGATTCCATTCCCAGCCCTCACATGGTGGCTCACAACAGTCTGTAACTCCAGTTCTCAGGAGTCTAACACCATCTTCTAGCCTCCAAGGGCACCAGGCAGGTACGTGGTATGCAGACATACATGCAGGCAAAACACCCAAACCCATAAGAGAGAGAGAGAGAGAGAGAGAGAGAAAGATTCTCTCTCAGTTAGAATCTCAATTAGATTCTCAATGAGAGATTCTCTCTCTTTCTCTCTCAATGTAAAATAAAAGAAGGTATTATCTTCACTTCCCTTCACCATGGTAGCAACAGAATAGTGCATCTGGGATGCGGCGGGAGGTGGGGTGGGGATGGAATAACATTTCATAGTCCATATAGCCCAGTAGGGAAACTATGGATGACAATAAGTAAAGAGAATTTTAATGATAAATATGCCATTTGACCTGATTTGATCGTCATTGCACATTGCATACATGTGTAGAAACACAACATATATAAGCAAATGGGTACAGTATTTTTTTTAATTTAAATAGTAAGGATGCCCATTGGGAAGCAGAGACTATGCTACTGAATAATTTCCATGATCTGATTTGATCCTCGTGTGTGTACATTAAAAGAGTTCATATTCTATGTATTATAAACGAGACTGTTTCAGGCTGGAGAAATGACAGCCAGCCCTGGGCCAGTGTCAGGAGATCAGGACTTTCCCCCTATGTAGTCTTCTCCCTTTGATAGGGGCAGTGATTTTAGGACAGCATAGAATCCTCAACCCGGAAACCATACTAGAAAGGGTGCCATTGTAGTTCAGTTGCCTGTTAGGTAGGCAGTTCTCAGCATTGCATAGCTGCTTGGCTCTGTACAGAAAGGCTCCTGGCAAGCACCAGAACCAGAACAATTCTTGTGCCTGGTGCAGACATTGCTGAATCGGGTAGAAGGAAGAAGATTGACACATGTTGAATATATAGCAAACACATTATTAGTAGCCTTTCCTTACATGTTTTTCATTTCTGTCCACTGGTTTGCCTGAATCCAAGGGGCAAGTAACTGGACCTTGGTGGTCTTTCCAGGTGAGAGAAGGGCCGCTGATCTAGGTGCCTTTTGTTGTGGTTCTGG
>JAQHUG010000272.1:1341516-1372429 GCA_028555095.1 Dicrostonyx torquatus | reverse complement strand
CCTCGCTCAGGGACTGGCAGCCATCTCTGCCTGGGACTGGCTGCTCTCAGGGCCCGCTGCCTGCCGCCACATGGCCTGCTACCACTGCTTGGGAACCTTCAGCGTCTCTGCTGCCTACTGCTGCCGGGGGTCCTGCAGCATTTTTATTTTTTTATAACACCTTTCCTTCTCCAACCCTGTTGTATGAAGGGTTCCTTTGGAATGCATCATACTGATGAGTGACCCTAGAGGGCTCTCTCAAGTTACGACATTTACCCTCTTCTCTTTCCCGTCAATGGCCTCAATAAAATACTCAAGACTGAATAATACCCAGCTCACTGCCTAAAGAACACCAGATCTGATGAGAGAGGAACGTAACCCCATACATTCTTATGAACCTGACATTTGTTGGGTGCCATCACGAGCTTGCTAGCTCTTCCTTATCTCTGGCTGTCCTGGGTCTCCTGAGCCCCAATTCAACGCTTTTTCAGTTGTGCTGAGAGGTGAGGACCCCATCATGCCAAACTGGAGCCTTGCCAAACCTGCAGGATGTTACCTACTTAGTAGGCATTTTAGGAGCCATGACTGCTTGCACAGGGAAAAACTACTGCCCTTTAAATGAAGGTTAATGGAACCTTCCAGGTTCCGTTGTTCTTGCTGATTTGCTTGTTTGTTTCAAATAAGGCTCCACCACCTCCCCAGCCCAGCGAAACTTACAAGGAACCAGTATCCAGTTCAAGTCACCGACTCGCTCTTTCGAGGTGACCTGGAATAAGCTTTCCTGATTTTAATATTAAACTCTCTACCTAATGGTGCTCCATTTGTTTTCTGACCATATGATGGATGACCTCAAATTGAGCATGCGCAGTCTTTCTTGAGTAACTAAAAGCTTCCCGCTTGGCGTGTGGGGAGGCATGTCTTGAGAATCTTCTCCAGCATATTACTTGTCTGCAGCAAGTAAACATTCCTTCATTATTTCCTCTCTTGCTGGTGCGTGGGCTTTGCACTTACCAAGGGATGACCCCTTGCATTTTTAGGAGAAGACAGGTAATCCATTCCTAAATTCCTCCACAGCCCCGTCTAGAGGCACAGATTCACCCACTCATCTATGGACCTGTACCTCCCACTGGTATGCCTTCATCATGAATAGAATTCCACATTTTTCCCCCAACCATGTTAGTCTAGCAGCAAGATAGTCCAAGCAGACAGAAATGCTTTGGGGAGACTCGTAAGAGAGACAGCTCAAGGGAGGAGGATCGGTAGCACAATGGCCTTCCAAACAAAACTAGCCCAAGTTAACTTTCAGTTTACCTGGATGCTGGTTATGCTCCCCTTCACCTCTCAGAGCCTTAACTCTCCGCATCTACAAGCCATAGGAACTGTGAGACCATGAATATGGTTTCTAGTCCTGGTCTTCGCATTGGTGACAAAGTCAATAAATATTGGCTCTTTTCCAGTCAGGGTTTCATAAAGCATTTGAACCATTTCTTTTACCCGAATGTGTTACCATGAGAGACAACATTCAGTTCAGACTAATACACTTTATATTAGCAATAATATATTAATTTATATCAATATTTTATTAGTACATAACAGTAATGATGTGTTAATATTTCAGTATGTTAAACATTAATGACTATTTAATGTTGATTGAATACTTACCTGATGAATATTTAGAGGGTGTCTACTATGTGCTGAACTCGAAGGTCATTGGCCTGTTTTTTTAAAAAATATTTATTTATTTATTTATTGCATCTTAGAGGCTTTTGGTTGACCAAATGTTTAACCTTGTTTGTTCAACACATACACAGCAGCAAGTCCCAAACCAGAAGGCCAGTTCTGAAATGTGACGGAGGGGCCTAGAGAAAAACAACAGGCTGGGCTCGAAAGGTGAGATGAGCAAGTTCACGAGTGGGGACCATGGCCAGGACTTTGGATACTGTGGTGGAGGAAATCAGAATCCTTTCTTCAGCTGCCACGTTTCTCCTCACAGCCATTTCATAAAATATAAAATAGCTATGGGAAAAAAAAACTTTTATATAAATCTCCCCCGCCCCTCAGAGGACTCTGACAGTGCAGTCTCCCTAACATCAAACATTCCCATGAAAAATTAAAAATCCAGTCAATCAACCAGCTGTTTCTAAATATACAAAAATATGGTACAAACCATCTGAGTTTTCACTCTCTGGTTGAAGAAATACATCATTTAGACAGAGCCTAAAGTACATCTTGTTCATCACTCACTGGAAAAAAAAATAGCATTTCTTTGGTACTCAGAAAAAAAAATATTAACAGCAAAATTCTTCCATTAGACCACTCAAGGACACACCTGTGCTCAAAGCAGACCCTCTGGTGCTGTGAGGCCGACCCAGAACCTGAGCGAGAGAGCGGGTGGGAAGGGCGGCTGTGCCGGGGGCTTTGCTGCGCTCTAGACCATAGCCCCTCACTAGTCATGTGATGGAGTGACGCATTTCGTCGTGTTTTCTGGAATGGAAATGGCCCACAACTGGAGGTAAGGGGGGGACTTCGGAAAACCCGCCTCCTCGACCCCAAACAAGCAAATGCAGCTGTGTCAGGGCTCAAGGTGACTTCTCAAGCTTACTCATTTACTTACCCCCGGAATTAGTGAGGAACTCTGGCTCCTGCACCGTCCAAGTCACTTTAATGATCTCCGTTGTAAAAAGCTTTCCACTTCAGAGATTTATGCTTGGGGTTATGTGTTCATCAGTTTGCTGTCACTGTGACAAAATATTTGAGACAGGCAACTCAACAGAGGAGAGATTTATACAGCTCGTGGCTGCTGACGTTCAGTTGCTGGTTGCCTGGGGCCTGTCCTGAGACAGGACGCTGTAGCGGGGAGCACATGGCGGAGCCAAGCTGCTAAGCGCATGGAGGCCGGAAGGAGGGAGAGAAGGAGCATGTTTTAAAGCCTGTGAGAGCTAGTTTTTGTCAACTTGACACACATGGAGGCGTCCCCAGGAAGAGGTTATCTCATTTGGGGAATTGCCTTTCTCAGATTGGCCTGTAGGCATGTCTGAGGGGTGTTTTTCTTGATTAATAATTGATGTTGGAGGACCCATCCCATTGTGAGCTGTGCCATTTCTGAGCAGATGGGCCTGGACCATATAACAAAGGTATCTGAGCAAGCCAGGGGAAGCAAGCCAGTAAGCAGCATTCCTCTGTGGTCTCTCCCAAGTTTTTTTTTTTTGGTCATACCTTTCTTTTCTTTTCTTTTCTTTTTTAAATCACAGCAACAGAAAGCAAGCTAGACTAGGTTCCAATATTTCCTTTAAGAGCAGCCCCCTAAACGATCGAACTTCACCCCACATAGGTTTACTCCTCAAAGGTTCCACTGTCTCCCAGCACCGCCACACATCCGCAAGCAAGCCTTTAACCCATGAGGTTTTGGGAGACATTTGAGATCCAAACTGTAACACGTTGAGGAGAGAAGCGATAGAGATTGGTGAAGACAGCTTTCTCTGAGAGGTTTATTTGTTTCTGGATATTCAAGTTGCACGGATTATCAAATCAGCTAAGATGTCCGTAAACGGATGGATGAATAATGACAGTGTGGAACACATCCTCGAGAAAGTTTTGTACTGTCAGAAAGAAGAATAAAATGAGGCCAGGCATACTGGTATGCCTTTAATTCCAGCACCCAGGAACCAGAGGCAGGCGCATATCTGTGAGTTTGAGGTCAGCCTGGTGTCTACATAGTGAGCTCCAGGACAGTCAGGTTTCAAAGAGAAACCCTGTGTTTAAAAAAAAAAAAAAAAAAAAACTTAGTAGGCCAGGAGGAGATGGTGAGGTAGTGGCTGCTCTAGCTGCTCCGGGAACCTCAGGAGAACAGATGCCTCGAAGGCTCATGGACATTTTTTTAAAAACCTCGCTTATGTCCAGAATCAATTCCCAGATCTATGGAGTCCACTAGAAACTGTCCACTGTCCAGAGATGCCTTCTCTGCCATCCTCCCCAACTAGGGTCATTGATGTCAGTGACCTCCAACCAGTGCAGGATAACCAAGAAGTTTTCTGCCGTGCC
Organism: Dicrostonyx torquatus; assembly: GCA_028555095.1. NCBI lineage: Eukaryota > Metazoa > Chordata > Mammalia > Rodentia > Cricetidae > Dicrostonyx > Dicrostonyx torquatus. The sequence continues at coordinate 1,368,409 of JAQHUG010000272.1, read as the reverse complement.
CTGACCCACCAGCGTCTCATTGTGGAAAGTTCTGGAACTGCAGGCCATGTGTGGGACAAACATTTTGAGGATGTTGGCAGGATGCAGGAGGCTAGGACCACGCATGTGATATCTGTGCGACCTCTCTGTTTGGAGAACTTGTGCCCGAGGTGCTGGCTGTCAAGATATCTGGTTCCTTTCTGGCAAGCAGCTGGTAGCTAAAGAAAAACCAGCAAGTAGCAAAGGGTGTCACATCGCATCCAGCCTGACTTCGGCTGCCAGTGCCAGGCTGATCTTCTGCTGACCTTCAATCTAACCCCCCTCTGACAGCAGGTCCCTTGGCCCAGAAAAATCTGTCATGTCCACCTTGGAGCCTGGGTAACTCTGAACAACTGCTGACTAGTTTGACCCTTCACCATACCCACATCTTCGGTGCGAAAGCAGAACATACTGCTGCCGAGGCCTCAGGGACCCAGTTCTTAGACTTAGAGTTTCTTTCTATTTCTTCACTGGCCATAAACATAAGACACCTCCTCTGTAGAAATCAACTTGCTTTATAAACAACATTAAAAAAAAAAGAATGAAATTATGTTATCTGTAGAAAAATGTATGGAAGTGGAAAAAATATAAATATTTCATTTCTTCCCACATAAAGAATCTAGACTATATATATTCATACATTCGTAAGGATATATCTGTATCCTTATATCTCTGGCTAAAAATAGGAGGAGTATGAAGTTTGAATTTCAAGTTCTTCAGTCAATTAGTGGAGGTACTTGGGGCCTTACATACAGTTTAAGAGACGAAGATAAACACAGGTGGCCATAGTGACATGGAGGCACTCCTACAATTATGAAGAGCCCAGCCATGCCTTTATCCTTAGTAAACACCTGATGATCACCTTGAAGCTAGATTTTATTTTGAGAACATCTGTCCCTCTGCAGCGAGGCTGGAACTGTTCTTATTAGGGCCTTTGAAGGACAGAGAACAGACTCTTGCTTTATGTGACACAGCCACACAGAAGAAAGGAGCAGTCTCTGAGTCCTCTGCAGAGGGCAAGGGTTGATCCCCTACTCAAGAAAAGGAAATACCTAGGATTAGAACTATCCGCATAGACCTTGAGTGGTTTTCAGTGAAGACGGTTATTGCACTGACGTCACTGAAATGGGCGAGGGTTAAGACAGAGTGCATGCAAAAGGGACTTACACCTGGCAGGTGCTTAAGTAATAACAGCTACGGAGGCACAGGTACATACGCATTAAATTGTGTGAAATTCTATAGATTTGGGTATTATCACATGAATTATGCTAAGTGTTTGCAGTAGACGACTGCTGGCCAGCTGTTAGCCTTTTGTTGTGCCAGCAGAGACCTTGGATTTATCTATTATCTGCATGGCCCGTTGCCTCTCTGTGCCTCAGTGTTCTTGTATACCCAGTGGATTTTGTGAAAATCTTTTAGGATTAAGAAAGATCAAATGCATCTAGCACAAGAGTCACATCTGGCACACAGAAAGTGTGCCACTAAAAGTTAGACATAACTAGTGTTGAGTAAACAACTCTGGGCAGATCTGCATCAACCATAGTGACATCACACTTTTATCTGAAGATCTAACGTTTGTGTGTGTGTGTGTGTGTGTGTGTGTGTGTGTGTGTGTGTGTTTGGGAGAGAGAGAGAGAGGATAGACAGACATAGAGACAGAGACACAGAGATGGAGACATGGCAGATAGCAGTTAGCACTGGGAATCTACTCAACATGAAGTAGAACTTGACATGGGACCAGAACCTAGCACCTAAGCGGAAGGCAGAAACAAGTAATAGGATGCTGGACTACGATTTCCTCCTCATCCCTAGGCAGCTACAATGACTCAGAATTTTCCAGCTCATGTTTCTCATCCTCCTGACTCTTACAAACTCTTTCTAGTTAGACCCAACCTGACTTCAAAGGTCTCTGTGTTTGTTCTCCCACCTTCAACCCCATGTCTGGTGGAGATGATAGTCTCAGCTGTCTGAACACATCCTGAGCCTGTCACAAAGAGTGTGGAAGCAACAACCCCAAGGACTCCATCTCTTTGGATGGAGATCATACGAAATAGTGCCCAGCCTATCAGAAGTCAGTCTGTGATGAACATCCTATGCCTTAATATTCACTTTATTTCCTTTAGTTTGTTTAATCCCCTCACTCATCCATGGTACACAGAACATGCCTTAGAACATTTGAGATGTCATTAGCAAACCATCAGTCTCAGAGCCTGAATTAGGAGTCCAGACTGCTCCCTCTTTTTAATTACTCTGGTGCCCTATGCTCTGTTGCTCCACATATCACTCCTTGAGCCTGGAGAAAGCCTCCTGGCAGTCTCTGTGCCCATCTCTAACATGGGCTTCTGCAACATATAACACGCTCGTAACTGACTGAAGGCATTGTCTTTGCCTATGGGATCTGGATGCCTTAGGTCAGGCCCTGGATTTAGACACAGCACAAACCATCTCTCTGAGCATCAAGGACCTTGGGTTTTGACTCCTGTGTGCCCTTCTGCAGAACCATCTGCCCACATTACATGGCAGTTTTGAGCTCTGCCTTTGATGGTTAATATTGATTGTCATCTTGATGGGGTCCAGAATCACATTTAAGACAGGTTTCCAGGCCTGTGTGCTAGGGAGTATGTAGATGAGATTAACTGAGGTGGCAAGACCCGCAGCGTTCATCTGACTCTTCTTCCTGATTGGGCAAATGTGATGTGACCAGCCACAGTGACTACCCTGCCGTGAAGGACTGCACCCTGGTACTGTGAGCCAAAATAAACCCTTCATTTTTTTGAAGTTAATTTTGTCACAGCAAAAAGTAGCTAGTGCAGTACCCTAAATAACTTTGTCTGTTTCTTTCTTCGTATAGGCTTGCTATTAAAACCCAAATGTGGGGCCAAGGAGGTGGCTCACTGGTGAAAGCACCAATGGTACAAGCCTGATGGCCTGAGTTCAGGTCCCCAGACCCAAATAAAATCTGGATGCAGTTGTCTACATGTCTGTAATCCTTGCTCTCCCATGGAAAGATGGGAGATGGCAACAGAAGAGTTTCAGATGCAGTTACCATGGTGTCCATTCAGCAGTGAACAAAAGCCCCTGTCTCAAGTAAAGAATGATCCCCAAGGTTGTCCTCTGACCTCCACAGGTACAGCGCGGCATTGTTTCTCCCTCTCCTCTCCTTCTCACACCCAAAAGCACACCTGTGTGTTGATAACAACCAACAATCCTGCAGTGGAAGTAAACCAGGGTTGCAGATATAGTGGGAGCGTGTGTGCATGTGCGTGCATGCATACGTGTGTGTGATGCATGCATATGTGTGTGTGAGATGTGTAGATGCCAATGTAGAAAGGCTGCCATAGATTGGTACTACGTTTCGAACGTGAAATGTCCTCAATGTGTATGGGAGGGGATGGAACCAGTGTTGGAAAGTGAGCTTCCCGAGGTTATGTGCTAGTCAAGTTTGAAAACAAAAACCACAAATAGTTTCCTAGCTCACGCTAAGTCTTTATTTCTAGAGAAGTTCCTAGTAGTTCTTTCACCCAGAATTGGGGACCTCTGTACGCCAAACCTGGCAAGTACATAAAAATTGTGCATCTTCGTAAAGTCACATTTGGGAGAGAAGCAAGAAGGAGCTTCTCTTTGCTTCTTATTTTCTCCTCTCCTCCCATTTGGATCAGGGAGAAGAACTAGAAGCAGGGGATGCTACCACAGCCACACTGTCCCCAGAAACACTGCCTTCTGGCTCACTGAGGCTCGTAAGCACATTGCACATTACCCAGAAGGGCACAGGACCAAAGCATGGCTGAGCTTGTCCACAAAGCAATGCAGGTAAGGTAGGGGTCCCCTATTCTCATGTGAATGAATCCCTGGGCTGGAAAGAAAAGGAGCATCATGCAATGATGACCCCAAAGTCGGCTGTTTAATCTGCATGCTGTTGAAACATTTGGAGAAAACGTGAGACATAACTCCAAATGAGGCATTTTCTATGTACTCCCACCAAGTTGAGATATTTGGAAGCGTGTGCTGACTTCTCAGCATCTTTACAAAGACCACAACATGAAAGCCAATAAAGGCTTCCTTTCTGGGGCCTGATGAAGACAGAAGAGATAAACTTGGCTAAGTTTAAAACTACAGCATATGCGACTATGAAAACAGCTGAGAGAAAAAAAAATTGTCCTAAATGTTATAGACTGTTCGTGTCCCTTCATATTCACCCATTGGAAGCTAAAGCCCTGTATGGCGAGTTTTACAGGCACGGTTTGGGAGAGGCCGGCAGTGTCAAGGCGGAGCCTTCAGGAATGGGATTCATGTGGTCCTAAGAGGTCAGAGAACTAGGAAGGATCTCATCTGATCAAATGAGAAGGCAGAAGGTTTGCAGCCCTGCAAAGGGCAGTCCCTGGAGCTCAGCCACATTGACACTCTGAGCTCGGATGTCTAACCTCTAGAGCTAGGAATGGTAAATTCTCTTTACGCGGAGGCTGCTTAGCCCTGTGGTCCTTTGAGGTAGTCACCCAAGAAGACTAGCATTGCTATTATTTAAATGGAAATGTCTGCACCGGGCTCATGTTTCTGACACCTGCCTGCCGGCTGGAGGTGCTATTTCTGGAAGTTGTGGAGTCTCCAGGAGGAGCAGCCGGTCTGGAGGAAGTGTGTCACTGGGGACAGGTGTTTGAAGGTTTTACCCTGCTTGGTCCTTTCTCTGTTCTCTGCTTCCTAGCTCACCATGATATGATCTAGCTGCCTTCCCTGCCTCCATAGGCTGAAGCCCTCTATAACCATGAGCCAAACAGAAGTCTCTCCTCCCCTCTGTGACATCTGTCAGGTATTTAGGTCACAATAATGAAAAGTGACAAATACAGACGTGAATAAAATTATCTTTCCCTGTTCAGACTAAAGACATACAAATATGGCTATAGAATAAAATAATATATAATAATAATATAATAATCTTCATATCAATGATGATTTGTGTCATCAAATTTTTACTGTTCTTGAGACAGAGTCTAACAATGTAGCCCAGGCTGGCCTCAAATTTTGATCCTTCTGCCTCTAAGTGCTGGGATCGCGTTAACCTAACTTCTATGCCATCAATTTAAAAGGCAATAACTGTCAAATAAAATTACAACATATAATAGAAATGTTAATATTAAAAAATGTAAAATACGGAGTGCTAGGATTTCTGGAATATGCAGCATACTGTATGTCTTTTGTATATGTTATGATTGAGGAGTAAAATATACCATGGTGTCCCTTCTAGATCTTACGGATAAAATCTATGGAGAAAAATATTTTGATGGGGCTGGAGAGACAGAGAGATGGTTTAGTGGTCAAGAGCACTTGTTCTCACAGAGGACCCAGCTTCTCTTCCCAGCACCTTCAGGGTGGCCCACAGCCTTCTGTAACTCCCATTCCAGAAAGTCTGACACCCTCTTCACAGGCACCAGGCATGCACATGGGGCACAGACATGCATACAGGCAAAACACACATTCACATAATACAAAAATTTTAAATACATATTGTAAAACTTACTTTTTAAACATTTATATTTTAAAATGTACATTGTAAAATACAAACATTTTTATTTAACTTAGTGGTTAAGAGTACTTACTGCTTTTTCAGATGATCCAAGTTCAGTTCCCAGCACCCATCAGGCACCTCACAACGGTCTGTCACTCCAGCCTCATGGGATCTGATACCCCCTTCTGGCCTCTGCTCACTCATGTGTACAGCCTCATACATGTGCACACACACACACATAAATAATATAAATAAATCTTTTTGCTTGCTTGTTTTTGTTTTGTTTTGTTTTTGTGACAGGATTTCCCTGTGTAGCCCTGGCTGTCCAAGAACTCACTCTGTAGACCAGGTTGACCTTGAACTCAGAGATCTGCCTGCTTCTGCCTCCCAAATTCTGGGATTAAATGCATGCTCAGCCACAAATAAGTATTTTAAAAATCTTTATAAATTAGATTTGCTCTTTCTATTTTATGTGTGTTTTGCTCGTGTATATGCATGTGTACCATGTCACGTGTGCTTGGTGCCCCTGAAGGTCAGAAGAGGGCACCAAATTCCCTGCAATTGGAGTTATAGGTAGTTATGAATCACCATGTGGGTGCTGGGAATTGAACCTTGGTCCTCTACAAGAGCAGCAAGTACTCTTAACTGCTGAGCAATCTTTCCAGCCCCTACAAATAAATCTTTAAAAAAAAATAAGGAATTCTTGATTATTGTTTGGTTTTGCTTTTGTTTTTCTTAGATGCTGAATTTGGAGTAAGACATCTCCTACCCCTGTACCTTCCTTTACCTGAACTAAAATGTTTACTGAGAGATAAGCATTTTGAAAATTAATAGGCACAGAATAGGAGATAATATATTCCATCTGTCCACTTGGGGGAATCCTTACATTTTTCCCCCTCTATTAAATTTATTATGGAATTTCTGATAGTAATATGACCCGCAGCTGACAGCAGAGCCAGAAGACAATAGATGTAGAAAGCTATTCAATGAGTGATTGGAAAGAGGGGCAAGCGCGTTTTCTGTCAGTCCTGGGACTCTCCCTGGGAAGTGAGTGCTGGGGACTGAAACAGATGCACTATGACCAGGTGAAGAGGGCTGGGCTCTAACGTGACAGGGAGGATGGGTGTGCGATGCTCACGAGACACCACAAAGGAGAGGAAAACCATCAGAACCAGCACACAGCGGGTCTGCAATTTGCCTGTGTGGTCTCTGTCTGTGTTTGTATCACACATCTGCTACTTAAGGGAACGAGGGCTGAGCACAGCCTCAGGTCAGTTTGAATCTGCAATTAAGGACCAGGATTATTAATATACAGAGAGATGGTTTTCCAGCAATGAAGAACACTTCTGCTTCCTTTCCTTATACACTCCTTATGCTTCTGGGATCATTAGCAGTAGTAAAATTTTTGCATCCAGAACCTTCTTTGTTCCTCCCTTCTCTGCTATTCAGGGTTCTCACGCACTTCCTTCACTGGTGGTGTGGGTGGTGGCACGCTTTCTCCAGGCAGTCCCACCTCCTAAAGCATCGCAGACACAAACTCCAGCAGGAGTCTCGAGACAAGCTCCCAGCTCATTCAGCCTGTGGGAAACAAGGACCTCTTGTGGTGCCATAAGAAAGGGGGGCGGACAGATGTGGCAGAGGCTGCAGTGGTGGGTCAAGAAAAAGTGGCTCTTTCCATCAGTAAAGGGAACGATTGGAAAGCAGCCCATGCCCTTTCCCTCTGCACATGGGCATGGAGCATGCTGGAGCAATGAGGAGAGGCAGACCCTTCTCCATGATGGGCGGCTCTCTAGAGACTATCTACACGGCGCATGCCCCAGCCCATTGGCAGCCTGTGTGGTGCTGGATCTGATGAAATGTTCTACCACGAGATTTCATTCAGCATAACGAAACACTGCCAGCCTGCTGAAGACTTCTCAGAAAAGAATGTCCCCAAAGGGAGAAGACCCTGAGGCCACTCAAAGGAAGGGCAGATTTGAAAATGTCTTCTGCAGTTTGGAACTGTGATTCAGCTTACAGTGGGGGTATTTGTGTTCTCTGAGTTCCCGCATCGGAAAGGGCACCCTAGCTGGGCTGTAGACACTGAACAGGGGGATCATAGTGCCATTCATAGCCAAGAGCTCCTGATAGTAAGCGTGGCTTATAACCTGGGCTCCTAACCTAGGCGTATGCACACACAAGGGTGTATATAGAAGCAGAGAAACACAGATAGCCAGGAGCCCAGTTAATTCATTCTTACCAATGAACAAGAAATCACAAAAAAAGCCATCATTCCAAGCTTAAGTAGAAGTGATGTTAGATTGAAAGTCCAGGATGTGAGGGAGACAAGGAGACAGCCCGGACTCAGCTTAGAAGTGATCAAAGCCACAAGATGTTCGTGGGTGTTTCTGTCGTACAGGGTTGGGTGACTTCCCCATCCTTTTCAACGCTGTAGAACTGGAGCAAAGGGAACTGCTGTGGATGGAGCAGACCTCAGACGAGGGCTGCAAAATATGTACACTGCAAATGGTTAGAGTCTGCATCGGCTGACAACCTCACATCAGATCAAGGTGTCCTCACCCTGCACAGCAAGGAAGAAAAATACTCAACAGTAAAGGAAGAAGCGCGCACGAAACCATTTCATCTCATTCCTTATATGTACAAACATGAATAATTTGACATGATGTTTAGACAGTTTTCCCCAACTTAAGTCTTTTAATTAAAATGGAAGGCAGAAAATATGCTTTAAATGTGAATGCAAGAGGTGTGAGCTGGCATCCCCCAGCCTTCCTCCTCCTCTCTCTCTCTCTCTCTCTCTCTCTCTCTGTATTTAGCGAGCACAATAAAATCTCATTTCTCCTGCCGTCTTTTCATAATGTTTATGGTTGTTTTAGGTGACACATAAACCATGCTGCATGTGATATTCCCCTTATTACATGTCAGGGACACATATTAAACTGGAGCCTGTCCCTTTTTCTGCTATTTACTTTTGTGGCAAATCAGTCAATGTATTTTCCTCGACTCACCAGGCAATATTGCAGGGTTGCCTTCAGCCCTGAAGGTAAATGCTAACTTTACAGCTTATGCCAAGCGGCACGCCCTGGGCTCGCCACCGAGTGAATGAGAGCAGTATATTCTGGGCCGAGAAATGGGCTCGGATGTTGCCCCTAATAAATTACGTGATTATTAAATTGCCGTGCAGTTCCAACCCACGTTATTTTATTTTACCTCTTGCCGGCTCCCTTGTCGCCTTCTCTGCTGTGCCTCCGTTTTCTGTGTGCTTAACTTGTAAAATGCTAAACAAGTTTTGATATTTACCTGTTTATGATTAAATTGCAAAATGATCTGCTTAGTTCTGTTCTAAATTAAGGTCTGCATTAAATGTCATAGCATTTATCTTTCATAAAATGAGACAGCAAGGACACTAATTTCCTAGGTATTCAATCACTGCCCTGTGCCACTGGAGAGACAGTCAAGGAACAAGCCTGCCCACAGTTCACAGCTCACTGACAGCCCTGAGATGGAATCATAAAAGTCAATTAATCATTAAAAGCTGTTACAAGCACATATCGAACCAGTCTGGCACAAAATGTTAATCAGTCCAATATCAATATAATAAATTCCTGCAAATTGGAGCGATCGATACGTTTAGGGCCTAATGAATCAATTTGAGGGCACCGGGCTGTTCCTTGGGGTCCCCATGACATGGCAGCCGGGTGAGTGCTACATCTCTAGGCTCACTGCCAACAGAGGTCACCTATCCTAACAGGCTGTTCACTTCAGCCGCAGTTACCACGGTGACAGCATGTCACCGTTGCCCTAGTGTCCTTCTAGGTAAGGTGGAAGCCAATGCATCACTGCCCTTGATGGATTTGTCAATAATACTTAGCAGGGGAGGGGGGCTGCTCGCGTAACACATGGAGGCCTCCTGTCCCCTAGCAGCTTGGTGAGATTTAATTGTCTGAAGAGGTGTGTGCGTCTGCATATATGCAGGAACTAAGCAGTGGTTACAGACAGCGAGAGTTGGCAATGGAGCCAACTGCCTTTGGAAGGCTAGAGAAAAATAACCCAGAAAGGGAAGGCGGTCAGAGAAATGATCAGGGTGTTACATTAACTCAGTCCCCGTGTGAGTAAGAAATCACCTGGAGCCTCTAAGATTAACAATTTATTACCTACAACATTTTAATACATCACTCATGAGTGGAAATGGAGTTGGGTATTAATACCTGAAGGCCCAGACTCACAGTGGCATTTCTAGATACCCGCTTACAGCTCTGTATGTCCACCAAGGCAAGTCCATCAGGGTAGACCTGGCTGAGCAGAAATGATTGATGGATTTGTTTGCCTCCCTCTCCCCTCACCCCTATCACCGGCAGTCTACCCTTGCCCAAACAACCATGGCTTTGGAAGCTTGAAGCAGACTGGGCATGCAGAATTAAGATTTTAGCCAATTTTCTTCATCATCTGTTTTTAAAACGCAGAGTTTTCATGTTTCGACACATTTTTCTCTCTCGTCACCCCTATTAAAACTGACCAGGGAAGGGAAGCAAGAGCAGTTTGGGCATTGCAGAGTAGAATAAAACTTCTTTAGATATAAAAGAAATCTCACCTACCGAGACTCTGGGGAATCACCATGTTCCAGAACCTTCACTGTCATTTAACATAAAACATAAAGGTTAATACTGAATAAAATAATACCCTGGGTGATTATTTTAATAGTCTCAAAGTACAACTTTCCCCCTGGATTGCTCTTCCATAGGGCACGGAGTCCACAGACACCTGGTCGTTCTGTCCGTCCCTGCTCTACCAACAGGATCATTCAATTCCCTCTTAATCCCTACAAGTTACTATGTGTGTTTTCCTTGCAGCCACTTATTCCCTTCTAGGGAAAAAAAAAGTGGAATCTATGCCAATTGAAAGAAATGTTAATTTCTACTGCCTGGTTATTTTAAAAGATTTTTTTCTTACCTGAAAAAAAATCATTTTTATTATAGTGGTCTGAATTATAGGAAACATCAAAATAAATTACGAATTCTCTGCTAAAGAAATAACGATTCAACACATTGAGACAGGGTGATGTTGCCGGTGTTCAGACAAAGGTAATGCAGTGCCTCGGCTTAATTGCCCTGACATTGTGCTCAACCACTCCAGCTCCACTCTTTGAGGGGAAAAACACCTCTCATTGTTATTAATTGTGTTCCTTTTAGAATGCAATGTCATAGCGCTGCAGGCTGAGCTAATGAAACACACCCATATTACCAAAATAGGCATATTTCTTTTTGTTCAACACATTCTATCAAAACTGTCTGCTAAAGACGCTGTGTTAAGGTCTTTTCATAGAGCAATATAAAGAACATCTCAACTACTTCAACATTTCTATTATCCGATTACTAAAATGCCCAGGAGGACTAAACAATATAGTGTGAATTCAGTTATCCTGTAAGACTTTGGAAATATTGCTAATTCCTGCCTTGGATTTATGTTAATATTAATGCTAGATTACACGCTATAGCTTCTGAATACCTTCTGCATACCAATTCCCACAAAGGCAGGATGCTCCCATGCACTGGAGCTATATGCCTCTATGATAATGAGAATCTGAATTATTTATCTCTATTTATCCTACAGGAGTTCACGCGACCCCGGTCCCATTTTCTTTCTCTGCTGCACATCAATGCCTGTAAACACGACTTCAGAGCTGCTGCCCATGTTCTGTTCGCCTTCTCTTTTTTTTCAGCATAGCAATAGGCAGTAGATGAGAGTGTTACACCACTAGGAGAATCCGTTTAAGCGTGTATTTGAGGTAAACCCTCCTAATTAAGTCAACTTTAACACAGACACGCAAATGGCACCATGCGTATGTGTCTGGCGCCTAATACCGTCTGCTGAGCCCAAAGGAAGTCGGGCAGCAGCGGGGCCAAGGAGACAGTTAATACATTCAGCCTCTCCTTCCTTCAACCTTTCTACTGGAGAACTGTTTGTGGGATGGGGGCGGGGTGGGCAGCTTCCCACTCGGGCTGGTGCTGGTGCCTAAATCAGCAACGTTAAGAGGCAGACAATCTGACTTTCCTCGGATGTTCACAGTATTTCTGGGTCCCTCTTGCCCAGGGAAAGAATGTGATGAGTTTGAAGGCCTGAAAGTCGAAGGAAGGAGTCCGGTTTCAAGCTGGGTTCAGCCTCAGCTTTCCACAATGAGGAGCATACCAGAGAGCTTCAAGAACATTTCAGAAAGCTTTATCATACACGGAATAGGACGTGGCGGGGTCCCCGTGGGGAGAGTAAAGCTTGTCACGCTTTGCCAAGCTGGTGTTTTCATGAGACCAAGTTGTTAGCAACTGGCACTATGAATGTTTTGGGTGGCCCCAAGGGACGCATAAAAGGAACACCCTTTCCCTGCACAGCTGCTGAGCTACTGCTAGAGGGGCGGTTGCTTAGGGCCAATCATCTAAGAATGAACTGGAAAAGTCCCGTTAGGTGATCTAGTTAGACTTCGTTTGCTCATCCAGACCTTTAGAGCGTAGCAATCAGATATCTTGACAAGACCATCGGCAACCCATGTGTAGAGGGAGACTGAAAAAGCTAAAACGTAAACTTTCTAGAATCCACAGCTTGTTTTTACATACAGTGGTTGCTCCTTACCCATAGGACACACTTTCCAAGACCCTGATAGATACCTGAACCCATAAATAACACCGAACCCTAAATAGGCTCTGTTTTTCTATATAAACATACCCGTGAGGAAGCTAACTACAAGCTAGGCACAGAAAGAGATTCGTAGTGACTAACAATACAAAGGAGTATGCGTATTAACAATTTATGGGAACCTCCCCCCTCTATGCTCCCTCTATATTTTGACATGTTTCTCAAAGAGACTGTTTCTATTCAGCTCATACAGAAAAGATAACGAAAGACCAAAGAAAATAATTCCATTTAATGCCAGCTTACTGAGCTAGTGAATTTTGAGGGGGGTTACTTACAGGATCACAGGTGACCAAAAGCTCCATTATCCAAAAGCCTTCAGGATTGATGACACTCTTGAAGCTGCACCCCTGGATTCTGCTGTACAACTTGTAGGCAGCTACACCACTGCCTTATCATCTTCAGTAATTGTTTACTGCTTATATAACCTCGGGGAGTCATCTCGTGAGCCTTGTAAGCTTCATGAACTTCCTAAATCGTATAGGTTTCTTGTGAGATTCGAGATCCTCACAAGCTTTTCTGTCCCTCAAGATGGAATGTTTTAATCAAAAGAAAATAGTGACATAATACTCCTAATATCTTAATATCTTATTGCAGTAAACCCTTCTTTCTTGCCTTTCTTCTTCTTCTTCTGATGATGATGATGATGACAATGATGATGATGACGATAATGATGATGATGATGATGATGATGTAAGATGATGCAGTCCCTAAGTGAGGAGATGCAGCACAGTAAATGGCGAGGACATTGTGAAATAGCCTCCCAAAAGTTCCACTGGGACATAGTAGGGCTCCTGGAATACTAACACAGCAACAGCTCAACAGCTGATTTAATACCCCAGATAGCTACTAAGAGACTAGATAGTGAGTAGCATATGTACAATGGATATGCTGATCCAAAGGATGATTCACAGCCAGGTGAGATGGAGTGAGACCATACAAGATTTCACTACACTACTCTTCAGTTCAGCACACAAGTTAAAACTTAAGAATGATTTCTGGAATTTGCACTTCAGTATTATTAGGCAATAATAATTAAAACCATGACTAGTGAGAAGTTCTATACAAAAACTGACCAAAAAATATAAAATAGTAAAATATTAATGCCTATATAAGACAAATGGTGACACATTGGAGCTACTTCACTTGATAATCAATTGATCTTCACAAAGTAATTCTAAAACAAGAATATACAGATACCAAAGTTGTGGGATTTGAATAATGTGGCACCTAATAACAGTTTTTATTCTTTTATAATACAGCTTATCAGGTCATGGTGTGATATGTAATATGGCACATGTGTCCTTAGCAACCCTAGAAGAAAGGCATACTAGAGTATACACTGATCAGACCTGTTGGTGCATGACCTTCATGCATCCCATGTTCTTGTAGGAGGAACTAGAACTCCTGAGACTATGATGCTGTGGGTTTGAGAAGGGATACCCAGGGGATTGGCAGTCAGGCTGGCAGGCAATGTTAGGCAATGCAGTTTAAGGAGGATGGAGGCTGGACCCATGATTTTGATGAATTCCTCAGGCAGTCTTCCCAGATGAGACCATGACACAGGCGTTAACTAACTGGAAAATGCCAAGAGTGGAGCCATTACCCTAGGATCCTGCGAGAACTTTTCAGATTTAAACAATAATGTTACTTTATGGAAACTATATTGAGTTTTACTATCTGATATTTTCGGTCAGTTTTTGTATTGAGGTTTTCACTTTTTATAGTTTTGATTATCACCCCAAAATATTAAATGATAAATGCCATAAATAAACAATCCATGAGTTTTAAATTGTGCACTGATTTGAGGAATTAGTATAACTGTGATGGCTAATCTTGGTTACCAGCTGCATTTGAAATCAACTAAAACAAAAGCATCCAGGCACACCTGTAAAGGAGTTTCTTGATTGGATCATTTGAGGTGGTAAGATCCACCCTAATCTAGACACTTGTGATTAGAAGACCTACCCTAAATCTGGGCCACATTTTGTAGAAGCATCCCACATAAAAGGACATGAAAGGAAGCTTTTGCCTTTTGCCTAGTTTCCCTCATGCTTGATGTCAAGTTCATTTATTCTGCTGCTGAATCATTAATTTGTTGGTGCTACTTCTTTGGGACTTCACCATAGTCCAAAGATCAGCTGAGACATCCAGCCTGTGAACTGCACAACTATCAGATTCTTGACCTTTCTAAAGGGAGAGAGCCATTGTTGGACTAGTCTGACCACAGCCTGTAACTCATGCTAATAAATCCCCATTTGATATGTATATTCATCCTATGGCTTCTGTTCCTCTAGAGAACACGGAAGGGGAGTTTCATTATAATAAAACTCAACATGTCTATTAGACATTAGTGTTCTTGGTTCCTTGGGATGGTCTAAGAAATCAGCAAGAACTAGATAGCTCAAAGCAACTAAAATATATTCTTTTGTGTTCCAGAGGACAGACATCTGAAATCGAGGTACTGGTAGAGCCATTTGAGGTCCTAAGGAAGAATTCATTCCTCAACCCTCTTAACTATTTCTGGGGCTTCCAGTAATTGGTGGTGTTACTTATCTTGTGTCTTCACGACTCTGGTTTCTCCAATCCTTTTTACATGGTCTTCTTCTCGCGTGTGTGTGTGTGTGTGTGTGTGTGTGTGTGTGTGTGTGTGTGTGTGTGCGCCCAAATGTGTTTCTCTTATAAGGACACTCACCGGTGGATTTGTGCCCATCCCAATCCGGTATGGCCAAATCTCAACTTGATTACATCCCTGAAGGCCCTCTTCCATATATGGTCACATTTTCAGGAGCTGGGGGTAGGATATAAACATGGCTTCTGAAAGAACACAATCCAACCACTCAGATATTTGGCTGCAGCTACCCATGGGAAACTCAGAACAAATAGATGGGATTTAAACCCCCAGAATTTGATGAATTCAGTTAAATTTTAACTTTGAGGTTTTTGTTTGCTTGCTTGGTTCTTGGCATACACACAGGTTTCTATATTTACATAGTTTGAGTTTGCATGTGAGTTTTCTCACATGGTTTTTAAGTTTTGTATTATGCATAGAATGTATTTCCTTACTCTAAGATTATGAAGTTATCCATTTACTTTTGTCTTTGATATTTTTGAATTTATTCTAAATTAAAATTGTGATGCTGTGTTATGCATTTTATCATTATTATTTTAAAGATTTATTAATTCTGTTTTGTTTTGTGTGTGTATGACACTTGCGTGCAGTGGAGGTCAGAAAAGGGTGCCAGATCCCCTGGAATACAGGAGGTTGAGAGCAGCCTGACAGTGGTGCTGGGAACTGAACTAAGGTTCTCTGGAGGAGCAGCAGATACTCTCAATGGCTGAGCCACTTCTCCTGCCTCTGTTATGTGTTTAAAGGACTAGTCAAGCCACACAACATGCATATAGGAACACAAGTTTTCTGCTTGGGTTTGTATTTGGGTCTACCCCTGGACTGGCTGTTTGATCTGTTAACTCCTTTTGTCTGTCCCTACTTAGTGATTTTTCTGCACCTTTATTGCAGCTTTGTTTGACATTTTAGTAACTGATAGACTGTTTTCTGCTGCTTCTCTCTTTTTTTCAGAATTATCCTAACTTAATCCCAAGTCAATGAGCCTTGGTTACATTTCTGTCATGTTTAAGTTCTGTTGTAATTACACCACAAAGTTGAATTTCTTCAAACCGTCTTGATTTGTCTATAAGTACGAAGATGTCTCTATTACAGACACTCCTTCTAGTTTTTTATTTCTTCTTTCTTTTTGTTTAAACCCCTCAGGAAATATCTTGAGTTTTTGTTACATAGGCTTTGGACATTTCCTGACTGATTTCTCCTTAGACATTTTGTGTTTTTGTTTGTTTTTCTATTGTGAATGGAATCTTTGAGTTACACCCTCATTTCTCCTCCTACTCATCCCTCACACCAATCTGTTAGCAAGTGCTGTTGGCTCTCTGTGCATCTGAATGCAGAGCAAACCTATGCCTGTTTCCCTAAAGTCACCTCAGGCCATCTCCTTTACTCTGGGCCACAGACTGGTTTCTACCCACTTCCAGTGCCCATTGCCCACACATCTGCCAGAGGCAGCTTTCTTACAACCTCTGACATCATACCAGAGGATCCTTCAAAGTCCCTCAGTGACGTTATACGGCACCAAACTATGATCTAGATTCCCAAAGGCGAGCTGTTTAGTCCCTAGCTCTTCTGGTCACATTGGTTCTTCCTTTTCTTCTCCCCCTTGCCTCCATCTGTACGTCCTGCCCTTGGCTCTTCCTTGACAAGGTTCATTTCAAGTCTACACCAATTTCACCTCCCAACGGAGGTCATCCTAGGCCCTCTAGATCATGCAGAGCTCCTACCACCACCTGACCTAGCCTTCCTCATCTCTTTATGAAAGCACCTCATTTCCCTGCCTTCCTTCACAGCCCCGCTCACTGCCCTAAGCCTTGCCTATTTGTGTTTGCTGTTTGTGCTCACATCTTCTATTGCAAAATAAGTTATTGGAAATAACTCCATCCTGGTTCAGCTACATTTCCGTTGCCATCACAGCGGAGCTTCTGAAAAATGTAGAGCAAGGGACTTGGGTTGCAGCCTCCCTTTCTCTCTGGTCTGGTGTTTGCTGGGCAAAAGGCCATTGTTATTTAATTACCGTTTCAGTGACTGGCCGCCTACTTCTTCCGCTTTTATCTAAAGCTTTATTTAATATTGTCTGTGCTTTTCCATCGATGCAGTCTTTGCATCAGCAGGTACTGAAAGCATTGCCTTTGCCACCCCACTGCTGCTGCCTCCCAGTTTGTTACGGGAATTCTTTTTAATTAGTACTTTTGGAACAAGTTTGAATAGTCCCAGTGATGAGAGGAAGGCCTGACTTACTGCTCGTTTTAGTAGGAACACTTTTCATTTTGGTCTCACTGTAAAACATGGTATTATGATATACATAGTGCAGTACATGGGAGAGTTTGCATACGCACGCGTGTGTGCCTGTGTACGTGTGTATGTGTCAGTGATAGTTTTATTATGTTAAGGAAGTCTCAAGACCCATTATATAAATTTGTTTATTTATTTAGGTTTTTAGAGACAGGGTTTTCCTGTGCAGCCCTGATTGTCCTGGAACTAGCTCCGTAGACCAGGCTGGCCTTGAAATCAGAGATCCACATGCCTCTACCTCCTGAGTGCTGGGATCAAAAGTGTGCACCACCATGCCCAGTGATAGGTAGGTTTTTAAAAATCAGGCTTAAAGGGTTTGAAGAGGTTACTTAGGGGTTAAGAGCATTTGCAGCTCTTGCAGAAGCCTTGGATTCAGTTCCCAGCACCCATAGAGTGGCTCACAGCCATCTATAACTCCAGTTGCAGAGGTTCTGATACTCTCTTCTGGCCTCCAAGGATACCAGGCATGCACACAGTGCACATAGATAATGTACAGGCAAACACACACACACACACACACACACATACACAACACAATACATAAAATAGAAATTAGTATTTTAAATTGGAATTGAATATGATTGGCTAGATTTATGGCAGCTTGACACAAGCTAGAGTCATTTTGGAAGGGAGAAAGCTCACTTGAGAAAATGCCCCTACCAGATTGACCTGTGAGCAAGCCAGTAAGCAGCTCCCCTCCATGGCTTCTGCAACAGCTCCTGCCTCCGGGATCCTGTCCTACTTGAGCTCCGTCCTGACTTCCCTCAATGATGGAGAGTTACCTGGAAGTGTGAGGTGAAATAAAACCTCTCCTCCTCAAGTCACTTTTGGTCTTGATATTTTATCAGAGCAATGGAAACCCTAGGATGATTATCTTCTTAAATACACATTTTGGCATTTAAGCATATCAATACATGATTGGCCATTAATCTCTGAAAGTGGTAAGGGATATGAATAGGTTTTTTTCTTTTTTTTTTTTTTTGAGACAATCTCTCTTTGTAACCTAAGCTGGCCTAGAGTGGGTGAGCCTCCTGCCTCAGTCTCCTAAGTGCTGGAATGGCAGTGTGTACATTCACATTTGACTTAGAGTCCTTAATACTGCTTCATTGCTGCATTCTGGAGTGAAGCCCATCTGGCCTTTCTAAAATGCACTGTTAGGTTTTGTCTGGTTTTGTTTTTCTATTCACTTATCTTGCCTTTGGGTTGGATCTTTCTGAGTGTGGATGGGAAGTAACCGCCTGTTTGATTGATGACTCACGTACTGCTGGCTCTCTGGCTTGCCACTCTCATCTCAACAGAAGCACTGCTAGAAGGGAAACTGAGGCACAGAGTGGATAAAGAGAACAGGCTTCGGGACTCCTCTCAGCACACAAGTTTGCAGCGTAGTAACGTTTTGCTAACTCTGTCGAGCTGCCTGAAGGTCTGCGGCCACTGCTAAACGCTCTGTGAAAGTGTGCTCGTTTGGAAGTTGGCTCTGCATGACACGATGAAAGGACATGCTGTATGTCAGCAAAAACCATGTCCCTGTCATAGAGGGCTGGGGTGGGCTCAGCAAAAACCATGTCCCTGTAATAGAGGGCTGGGGTGGGTTCCCATTTATTTTTACTTTTTGTTCGTCTGGTTTTTTTTGCTGTATTTTTTGTTTGTTTATTTTTTTGAAACAGTGTCTCACTACGAAGCCATGGCTGGCCCAGAACTTGCTATGTAACTGACACTCTGGACTCACAGAGATCTGCCTGCCGCTGACACCCGAGTGCTTGAGTAAAGGCGTGCACTACCACGTACCGTTAACTTTTGTTTTTAAAGAAAGGGTCTTGCTATGTAGCCTTGGTTGGCCTCAAAGTAGAAATTCTCCCTTTCCAGTGTCCAAAATGTTAAAATTGCAGATATGTGTCACCATACCGGGCATGAGACTCCTTTCTTTTGTTTTCCCCAGTACCATGGATTAAATCCAGGGCCTGATGCATGCCAGTCAAGTACTGGAGCACTGAGCTACATCCCCAAACCTTATTTTATTTTTTCACCTTGAGACAATGTCTCAATAAGTTTTCCAGTCCAGGACAGTCCTGTAACCATGTTCACAAAGACAATGAACTTTCAGCCCTTCTGCCTTGTCACCTAGCTGAGATTAAAGGCCTGAGCCAACAGGTCTGGTTTGAGTATCCTCTTAAATGCTGTGACCAATCTTCTAAGGACAAGTGAGCATCTAAGGAATCTCCCACTAGCCCACCTGTACCCAGGGATGATGGAGTCCTCTGTGACTGTTCTATGGGAACTAATGATGGGGCATCAGCAACACTGAAAGCCAAGATCAACTCTCAACAAGCACACGAAGGGTCTCCTATTCTCCAGCTGTGCATACACGTCAAGCTTAAATGTGGCTTCCCTAGAGTCTCCTAGCAGTCTATAGTGAAGAATGCAAGAATTCAAAAAATAACGCTTAGGTAATTATGGCCTGTGGATGATTCTATAAAGTAGACCAAGTGGACAACAGTCTGTACTTTAAAACATTCTTTTAAAATGTCTTTTTATTTCTTTTAAAAGTTATACTTTTTTAAAGATTCCTAGAGAGCCAGATGGGTGATGAAAAGTCTCAAAATACCAGGTTTCACATGTGACACTAATATTGGGGAAAAAAAAAGTGACACAAGAAATTATTTAGTTATTCTGAAATCTGTCACTTCTGGAAAACAGAGTCAGAATTAGAAAAGAATTAACAGTGTAACGTTGTGTTCTCACATTTTCAATGCAGCTAGTGAATCATGAAGCAAAAAATTCCTCAAAACTGTTGCCCCAGAGTCTTAGTCTGAGCCCATCCCCCTGGCTGAGAATTTCAAAGCTGACTAGTAAAAGAAAAAACTATGTCTGTGGTCCCAAAGTGTCCCAAGGGTCCCTTCGGAAACCGGGACAGAAGCAGATTCGCTGGAGATCTACTGATGACAGCCCGGGAACAAAGCAGGCTCTTTGCACACAGGGGACGTATCTATGCAAGAAGACATGTCTCGAGGGGACCTCTCAGGAGATCCCAATCCTACAGTCAGCTGAGTGTTTCCCGCTCTCCTTGGCCCAGCTGGTTGCGACCCCCGGGTACCCTTCTTGCTACTGAATCTGTGCCCCGGTTGGCTGTGCCCACTGCAGCTGCCTGCACTTGCTGCCCTGGCTGCAGGCTGAGCAGGGTCAGGCTACTTCTCAGATGGGCTGCCACAGCTACAGTGAACTCCCATTTTGACATGAAGCCATTTAAATGGAAATCCAGTTTTACAAAGCTCAAGTGACTGGTAATGAAGATGTGAATGATGCTTATGAGATTTTTATTTAATTTTAAATCAATTGTGTATTCTAATTCATTAATAAAGGGGAAAAGAAAGAATACAGGAATGCCTGATTTCGTTGTCATTATTCAAATGGAAGAGACTACTTCTTCATAGGAACTTCTTAGGGAAATTGTCAATTTCCCATTTTCCCTGAAAATCTATTTTTATAGAACTTGGGTTCAATCTATTCTGTAAAAATTAGATTTGACTTTATTGGACATTACATAAAGAATTTTAAGAGGTCTAACCAAGTATTACTCTGAATTTATCAGAATTCAGTCATTTTTTGTTGCTGTAGATGGTTTAAAAACAACGTTACATGCAACAAATAACTTGGGTTGGGTAATAACAGAGTGTCTTGGGAGACCACACAGTTTGCTTGTCCTTGTTCTAGAACTAAGCACTAAAAATTATCCATCCTTGAGACTTAGGAACTGGGGTGTGTGGGGTGAGGTTATTCAGCCCAGGTCTTGTTTGAGCTGTTATGCTAAACATGGGAACCACAGAAGGTCAGGCTTGGGCAAGGGCGGCTGTTCTAGCTTCTTATCAGCTCCCCTAAGACTTAGAAGAGCAAAGTGTATACGTGCAGGCTACCCCACCCTATGATCAAGCAGGAAAGAAAGAACAGGAAACCTTGCAAGTTCTCTTTTCTTTTCCTGCCTGTTCTCTGCTCCATGTGGAGCCACACAATTGTGGGCTTTCCTCAAGGTCTCAATATGTGCCTGGTAGGAGTGTGGAGAGGATTAAATGAGAGTTTCTTATCCACTACCTGTGACTTTTAAATGCTTAGCAGTCCTCCAAAGGCACAGTAAGCACTTCAGAATTGTTAGCTGATACTAACCAGTGCACCTGAACTTTGAAGCTGCCATCCAAGTTGCAGAGTGACGTTGACTTTGTTCAGAGTCAGTGAATGCGTGATTTTGGGTTACTTCCATCCAATTGTTTTGCTGGAAAGCGGATTCTACCTCATTTAAGAAAGAATGGCTGTTTCCTCTTTCTTCTTTGCCAAGATGGGGATTGCAGTGGTTTGAATGAGAAATATCCCTCCTAGTCCTGAGCATTTGAACACTTGGTCCCCACTAGGTAGTACTGTTTGGGGCAGGGCGGGAGATGCAGCGGCCCTGGAGGTAATACATCACTAGGGCAGGCTCTGTGAGCTTAAGGCCTCCTCCTACTTGCAGTTCATGCTCTCTGCTTCCTGCTTTTGGTTCAAGATGTGATCTCTCAGCTGTATGTGCCTGCCTTGATAGCTGCCTCTTGTCGCCATGCCTCTCTGCTGTTATGGACTCTTATTCTGGGGAAACGGAAGCCACAAGTTCCTTGTAAGTTGCTTTGGTCATTTGATATTATATCACAACCATAGAAAAGAGGCTAAGACAGGGCTCAAACTCAGCCTCTCCCACATCAGGCAGGTGCTCTTCCACTGAGCGTCACATCAGCCTGACCCTATATATGTTTAAAGTGTGCTGTGCGACGGCTCACAAAGGCATAGGGAATCATAGGATGAAGGGAAAGGGGCTCTGATGTGGGCAGTCGCTGCCCAGTCTACATGATGGTCAAGGACATGGATGAAAAGGTGCAGAGAAGACACAGCAACCTGAACTACGGAATCCTAGCCTGTCACGAGAAAAGCACTTCCCAGAAGGCTTGAGGTCAGGTTTGACGATTAGAGAGTGGAAGGTGTGAGCTCATTATCAAGGGTCCCAGGTTGGCTTCCCACGGAGATGAGGAGATTGGAAAACAACCACAAAAAGAGGAGCCATCCAAACCACACACACGCGCGCGCACACACACACACACACACACACGCGCGCGCCTGAGACATGGACTCAGGAAACTCTATCTCAGCACAAACCAGAAGGCTGAGCTTCAGTCAGGAGGTGGGAGAGAGAATATCTCCTTCTACACTTGTGCAAGGCAGGGACAGACGATGGAAGGAAAGGGGAAGGAGGGAAGGAGAGAGGACAGCTGAACGGAAAGGGGACAGATATTCAAGCACAAGCCATTTCATTACAATAAAAGGTAAAGAGCCAACTTTTAGACATCTTCACCCTGCAACAACCAATACCAATGTTCCCGAGGAACTCTCTGGTTCAGCTATGTGGATGTTTATGCTGCCCAAAGTCCCTGGGCTCCCAAGGTCCTCTTCCTTTGCCCCAGTGTCAGCCCCTGACACTGGGAGACACAAGGCTTGCTCTGTTCATGGAGAGGGTGAGAACCAAGCACCACGGATGCTCAGTATGTGCCTTTCGAATAAAGGAATACAAATGTGTGTGGCTGGGAAGCTTCTTGCTATAGTCCATTCACAGAGGTCACTGGCTGCTCCATCCCTCAGGAAAGGATGGCCCTGTATTCTTCTGGAAAGTCCTTCCACCTCCACCCAGAACTGTGAGATGCCATTTGGAAGAACGGTTAAATGAAATTGTACGATGGCTGCCAGAGGAGGGAAAGACAATTTTCTTCAGGGATGCGGGCCTTTAGAGACTACCCATGCCCCAGCAGAGGCCAACATCCAGGCCATCCAGGCATCACTAAATGGACTCTGTGGGTTTGAAGAAGACTATATGAGCTTGGGAAGGGAACATGGTAGGAAGGATGGAAGAGGCTTTGTAGGGAACAGAATGAGTGATGGGTTTGATCAAGACATGCATGTATGAAGTTCCCAAGTAATAAAAAGAAGCAGAATATCTGGGGATAGGTATGTGGGTCCTGAAGGGGGGTTGCTCACAGGTAGATAGATGCAGGGGACCGACCCTGTTCAGTCTTAGTACATGGTGATTTGACCCCATTTTCTCCTTCACAATTCCAAGGGACCGTTTCTCTCCTTATTCTTAAGGATTAGAAATGGATTAAAATAGGATTTTAACTTCTCTTGCTTTGATGTAACGAAACAACATCTTTGAGTGCTGCTGTGTAGCTGGGGTCGTATCTATACACAACAGGACTGAGCGCAAACAGGAAGCCAAGCACCCGGTATGTCAGCGATAATGCTTAGCAATTGGGCTGGGGACAAAGCTGCGGAGAGCCATCCCCCTGGGGCCCAATGAGGACAAAGACACAATGATGTCAGCTTCTGATTCTGGGATGCGCGACATTTACAGCTCCAGTGCCAGTGTCACCTTGCAAAGTGGTCTGGGCTGGTTTGGGACAGAAGGTTTTGGAGCTCGTTCAAGCATTACTCATCTCTAGACTGTAGTTTTCATTCCATAAATGTTCACACTTAAATTATTACTTCATTTACCTGGATGGGAGAGGGAAAATGTCAGAGAGCTTCCTGAGCAGACTTCAAAAACTTCAAACAATCTAGTCACTGGGCTACCACCATTGGGCTCTAGGCAGCCATGCCCTCCGAGCCATGGGCCAGGGGTGATGAGACTCATGGCTAGCAGCTGAGAATAGAGTGCTAGTTTCCTCAGGATGTCCGAGCTCAGAGCACAGGCTGTCAGATTTGGGCCACCATATCAGACCCAGATGCAAGAAGGCTTAGAACTTGGATGGAGCCTTCTGTAAGAACGCATGTGACTAATGTTGGCTTCCTAGGTCCCAGATGAGAACTGCAGTCTTCACCATTGCATTTAAGCAACCTCACTAATGCAGAGGACACGCACAGGGAGGCTATACATTACCCCACCCACCCACACGCACGCACGCACAGATGCCTCTTCTCAACATTCTTACCGCAAAACATAAATGGAGGCTAAGCACGGTTTTAAGACCTATCTTTAAATTGGAAAAGCATTTGCCTGGATGTGTACATAACCCATGTCCCTGAGCAGACGCTTGCTCCCGTGGAACGCTTGGGGTTTAGGCCAGGAAGCCGGTACACAGCACGGGAAAAGACAGTGAGTTCTGCTATTGTCCCTCACATTCTGCTTTCATTCCAACTCCTCTGTCAAAGCCACATTCTTATTTATCCTTCTGCATATGTTCCTGAGATATTTCTATTTAGTGGGAAAGCAATATCAGCGAGTGTCTCTGTTTTATTAAGTTTGTCAAACAACAGAATATCTGGTCTGTTGGCCAGAATTTGTTAATCTGTTATCACGGCTCTGTCCCAATGTGTCTTGGAGAGGCTGTCTTCCAACACATTCTTGGGTTCATCCTTGTAAATGGTGTGAATCCGCTTGCTAACAGGGGGCCTGGCTAATTATTGATGTGGAGCCTTTCTGTGTGAGCTTCGTTTCCACGAACCTCCCTCTCCTCCTTGCTCTGCTGGTGGATCGATGGATCACATGAACTAAGCATTTCATGCCAAGCTTCAAAAGTGAGGGTAGCAGAAGAAACCGAATAGAAAGATTTCTTTTTTTCCTTAGGGAAAAGTGGGGTAAAGCACCTTATTACTGCTCACCAAGGGCTTTCCTGGACCTGATGCTTTCTACTTAGAGGCACTTCTCAATGTATGACAAAGTTGGAAACATAGTAAGTCAGGTAAGCATTTAATGTATATTGCCTACAGGACGTCACAGATCCTCCACCTTAAATAGCGCCAAGGCAGTTGGGCAAGACCATTTAACACAAAGCCTTTTTATAAAGCGTTTGAATGACTCAACAGTCACATAATGGCTTGAATACCATACTACAGTTAAAAAGAAAACAAAATCATTGCACGTGTATACATCCCATTCCACAGTTAAGTTGAGAAATCACTATAAACTGGACAATTCTAAGTCCAGGACCATCTGTATTGTCAGGAAACCGCATTGATTAAGTAGCAGAGCTTTCAGTGGAGGCACCGGGTGCGGTCCATGCTGAGAGCCTGGGTCTGTGTATGTGTCTGTCTGAGAATTAGCAACAGCTTGAATCAGAATCAGGGGGAGGTGGACTTGAGCCTTTGTCAAAAGATTAAAAAGAGCCTTGTCCTATGACAGTTCCTACAGAGGAGCAGGAAAAGGAAAAGAGACTTTTGATCTTCAGACCTTCTCCCGACTGAAGATGAATTCTGATTTCCGAAGGAGATTTGATAACAGAATAAGCCGCGGATCGGTGAGAAATCTGAAGACGACGGGAAGGGAGGACCATTCCAGAGCTTCAGTGACAGAGGGGGCCGACCCCCTGCAGAGTCCCATGGGTCGATAAGATAGACATCCCTGGATGACATGTGCCACAGGTGGTAATAGCCATAACATGCAGGTGTGGTGTGTGAGGTGGTTGTGAGCAGCAGCAGAGTCACTCAGAGGTCAGGGGCCTACAGAGTAGGTTGCAGGAAGTTTAAAATGTAGTTTGTAAAATGGTGCATTTGTTTTCCATTGAGCTTTCAAATATTTTTTATGTACTTATGGCTTTTTGTTTGGTTTGGTTTGGTTTGGTTTGGTTTGATTTGGTTTTTCAAGACAGGGTTTCTATGTGTAGCCCTGGCTGACCTAGAACTCTCTCTATAGACAAGGCTGGCCTTGAACTTGGGGATCCACCTGTCTGTGCCTGCAGAGTGCTGGGATTAAAGGCATGCGCCACTGCATCCAGCTATTTATGTATTTTCTTAACACATATCACTCGCGCATATTAATAGAATTCAATGTGATGTACATTGGTCAATCCCCAAGTTCATTGCGCTTTGTGACGGAATCTCAAGGGAGCTAATACACCAAAGGATTGTAATGCACTTTCTGGATCTGATACACAAAACGGTTGTAATGCGTCTCTTTGGTCATTTGGAAGGAGGATGACGAGAGGGTCCCAGTGGTCACTCACTCACCAACATTTTAAAGCTTCCTGTTCTCGTGTTCCACTTCCTGTCAATGCCATTTCAGAGGCCTAGGGATGACTTAAGGATTGAAATGGTCATAGGCGCTGCCAGGGTATAATCTAATTTCTCTCACAATACACTCCCATTAAAAGCTCACTCGTTTCTTTCAGCTCAGTGCTTTGTGTAAGAAGCCTCAGCCAATTGCTGAGAGTCTCAAGCCTGAAGCCTATGAAATTTCCAGTTTTTAGCCATGTGTTCTGTCCACTTCTTATCTCAAGCTCATGACTACAACCGGAAACATACAATAGCAAGAGACTTGGCAGGAAGGACACATTTACCTAGGTGTCCAATACTCACAAACTTGCTCTCGCCGTCCCTTCCCTTCTCTCCCCTTTCCTTCCCTTCTTCTTCCTCTCCCCCTTCTCCTTAAATTCTTCTCTCTGCCCTGTACTTCTTCTTCTCAGTTTGGGGGAAAGGAAGAAGGAGGAGGAGGAGAAGGAGGAGGAGGAAGAGGAGGAGGAGAAGGAGGGGGAGGAGGAGAAGAAAGAGGAGGAGAAGAAGGAGGAGAAGGAGGGGAGGAGGAGAAGAAAGAGGAGGAGGAGGAGAAAGAGGAGGAGGAAAGGAGGGGAGGAGGAGAAGAAAGAGGAGGAGGAGGAGGAGAAGAAGAAAGAGGAGGAGGAGAAGGAGGAGGAGAAGGAGGGGGAGGAGGAGGAGAAGAAAGAGGAGGAGGAGAAGGAGGAGAAGGAGGGGAGGAGGAGAAGAAAGAGGAGGAGGAGGAGGAG
>JAQHUG010000272.1:1310711-1323263 GCA_028555095.1 Dicrostonyx torquatus | reverse complement strand
CCCATCTTAAGGAAGCAGGGGGAGGGTGGTGGGGTAGGGGGGGAGCGGGAGGGCCAGGAACAAGGGGAGTAAATGTAAATTTTTCTTTTAACAATAAAAAAAATAATAACAAAAAAAGACAGTGTTTAAAGGTCTAAAGGAGTACATTTTCCTGGCTTCTTGTAATTTTTTTCAGTGCTGGGGGATTGACGCCCAAGCCCCCTTTGCATTATAGGTGAGTGCACTACCTAGACCTAGCTCTTAGCTAATCTTTTAAAAGAAGCCATTAGACCTCATGGTTTTGTTCATGGTAAGTACATTTATTGGATTATTATAATGAGATGTATTAACTCTTGGAAATTACACAGTCAAGATGTAGATAATACATATGAGGCACAAAATTACATACTTTTAGAAGAAAGAATTGTCGGCAAGAATACTTTTTTTTTTTAATTCCAGGAGGGAAAATAAGCACTGGAAAGCAATGTTTGGCTAGTGAGGCTCACAGAACATCTTGCGTGTTTTAAAGCATTCTAAGGTGTGTATAGTGTAGCTCCTCGAGGCATGTGGTGAGGGGTGACATGGATGGGCTGTTTCATCGGGGGGGGGCATTACATGCAGACTTCATCACCAATTGGCTGAGAGGGGTGTGTATTGCTTGCTCTCTCCCTCTCTCTCTTTTTCTCCCTCTCTATCCCCCATGTTCCAAATTTATACGCAAAAATCTAAAATCTAACCAAATCTTTGTTCTCTTTCCTCTTGAGGCTGCTTCACACTCCGGCCCACGCACCCAGCTGCACCCAGAGAGCTCTTCCTTCGTTCCTCTATACCCAACATTCTCCACCACCAGGCAGCTTCAGGGTAAGATCCAATAGACCTCAGCTTGTCCTGTGAGGCATCCCTGCGAGCGAAGATCAAAGAGCAAGCCCACCTGGGGTGGAAGCAGAGCGCTTGTCCCTGCCACCAGAGGCTACTATTTCATGACCTTGGAAACAGGTTTGGGTTCCCTGGGAACCACCAGCATTTGCTTCGTTCACACAGCTCTGTCAGTTCCCATCCATACCATGTCTGGGACAAGCTAGCCCACCAGTTCCAGTGGAAGGTGAACTTCTGTAAGTATAAATGGCTACACTCAGGGGATCAAGAAACACAGTGGCATGTCTTCATCTTTAAAGACAAGATTTGCTCTAGTCCACTTAGCCAACCCCCTCCCCAATAAGGAGTGATTTTAACACTCACAAAGCAAAAAAGTCAACCTTCCAATGGCTTTTTTTTTTTTTGAAAAAAAATAAAACACTGTTCTCAGCAAGGGGGAACTTATCAATAGAGAATATAAACATATATATTTATACATAATATATAAGTATATATTATACTCATACACACATAGAGAAAAGCCCACCCTGTTCTCAGTAAAATAAACAGTTGGGAGTGGATAATTTCAGATTGATTTATGAATTGGGAAAGTATTTCTGATTTCTTTAAAAAGGAAAAAAAAAAGAAAAAGAAAAAGAAAAAAAAAAAAACACTGTTTTGGCCAACATGGTCAGGAGGTGATGGAGACTGGCTTCCCAGCCTGTTGCCTGCCAACTCTTCCCTGCCTCGAAACTTACAGAAATGCATGATTAAAAAACTAGAATAAAAACCTCCAGTTGCCTTCAGCAAACCACAGCACAGGATGGCGGAGTGGTGCCAGTTTGCAGTGTAAGTACAGTTACTTGGCGCCTGCTAAAAGTACTGCCCCCTTCCTGCTTAATAATTAATTCCGCTTTAAAGCCCCAAGGATCTGGACTCAGCGCCCGATTCACGAAGCAGTACAGAAACAAAACGCTTCCAGAACTGGAGGGGGAATAGAGGAAGGAAGGATCTAACATTTCAAGAAACATCACCACATGGGGCCACCAAGCTGGGGAGGGGGAGCTGAGGGTGGAGGTGGCAAGAACTGGGGTGGAGAAGCATTTTTAAAAACACACAAAAGTGAGGTTATTCACGGCCACTGGCACAGGGAGTGGTACAGTGAGCTGGAAGCCATCCATTCATTCGGGAAGCAGGCCTGGTGCCCTCAGGCTCGTGGGGACCCAAAGGGTAATGGGCTAGGTCTCCAAGAAAGGAGATACCCAGCCTCACTCCTCATTAGTGGCCTCTGCGCATTGGTCAGAGCATTGTGCTGGAAAAGGCGTCAAAGCTAGATCATAGTCTCTCACGGGCCTCCTCTTCCACACTACACCTGCCCTTGGATCCCCATTCCTCCCTCCAGGGAGAGTAGCCTTGAGAGGAAGCAGGAAGACACACGCACGTACACACACACACACACACACACACACACAGCCTTGAGGGGAAGCAGGAATACACACATACACACACACACACACATATACACACACAGAGCCTTGAGAGGAAGCAGGAAGACACACACACACTCACACACAGCCTTGAGGGGAAGCAGGAAGACACACACATACACACACACGAAGAGATTAAGGCTTGCATTGCACTGTGCATTACAGAGAAAACCAGGCACATTCCCAGAAGTAACTACCCAACAACAGAAGTTAGCATCCAACACCACAGTAGGTTACTGCACCAAGAAGCCAGACAGTCAGGGGGCCTTGCATTATGCTCTGTGATTCTTATAAACCATTTGCTTTCTCTCAACAGCAGATAAAGTAATATACTGTGGACGCCAAAAACCAGGTCTCTAAGTTTATCAAATCTCATACCACACACAAGACACAAGGAAATAGATTTCCAGAAGAGCCCCCACGAAGACCTGCCTCCAAACACACAATCCAGTACCCAGCCCCACAGACCTCCTGCCTGATTCCAGGAAATCTAAATATCCCCAGCCATTGCCCAGAGATGTTTCACAGGAACAAACTAATTAAATGAAACGAAGGCCTGGGTGACCAACGAACAGAGGAAAGCTATTTAAACACCAAATTGTATTTACTTTCTGCTTGTTATTCTTATAAAGACGATAAGCCATAGAGAGCTCACACGCATCCTTCACGACCAGAGCCGAGGATTCTGAAGAAAGACATTGATAGGATGAGACAGTTGTGAGCCGCTAGATACGGGCTAGGTTGCTCTACCTAACCCTTCAAATGGATGTTCGTCGATTGTCAAGACTATATGAATTTTGTTTGTGTTTTGCTTTATATATTAATTAGTGGTAAAATAGCCACAGGTTATATGTCCTCTTTACCCATTCCTACCTGACCTCAGACTGCTGTTGATGCCGTGGAAAAGTAGCCACTCTCTTTAAAAAAAAAAAAAAACAAAATCTTTTTTTTTTTTAATTCCTCCTAAATGGCCCCTTAAAAGTCTGCCAAACTGGCCAGGCAGTGGTGGTGCACACCCTTAATCCCAGAACTCTGGAGGCAGAGGCAGGCAGATCTCTGTGAGTTTGAAGCCAGCCTGCTCTACAAGAGCTAGTTCCAGTATAGGCTCCAAAGCTACAGAGAAACCCTGTCTAAAAAGAAAGAAAAGGAAAAAAAAATCTCTGCCAAGCCAAACTGAGGTTTAAAATCCACTTTCAGTATTACACAATTTCTCTATTTTTGAATCAGTGAGTGTGTACTGCTATTTTTGTCTTTTTAATCTCCAGCTAATGAGTCGAGTTTTCTCCTCCTCCTCCTCCTCCTCCTCCTCCTCCTCCTCCTCCTCCTCCTCCTCCTCCTCCTCCTTTCCTTCTCCTTGACCTTCCTTCTCCTCTCATAGTGGGTTTGGTTACTGAGGAACTTGGCCTCACAGAAGTTACTCAGCTTCCAAAGACCACGGGCTTCTCACCCATGAGAAGCAGAGAGTTTTTCTTGGCATTGTGTCCACTGCGCAATAAGTTCAAGTTGAGAGCAGTGAAGGATTGCCCTTCCTTCGCTAGCCATGACTCTCTCAAAGAATTACTTTGGAGCAGGTAATACTTTAACCTACCCGAGAAGGCACAAACACTTCTCAGCTTCCTTTCGCTTTAAGAATCTGTGAGCTTTTAAGAGTAGCAAGGGAATGCCTATAAAACCACTGTAGTCCCTCCCCATCACACAGTGAGCAGCCTGTACTGTGAAGGAAGCCCAGTCACAAATCCTCTTCAGAGTAACAGATTCCTTTGTGACTAGAAAACTTACCTATCAGGTTATCTTAGAGAGAGACAGAGATAGCAAAAAGACAGACAGACAGAGGCATAAAGAGACAGAGTTCAGATATTTCTATGAGGCCATGTGCTATGTGACAAGGGCAATGGGGCATTGAACCTTGTCAGCTCCAGGCAGGTCCTGTATACAGGAAAGGCCGGCAAGCCACACGCTGCTCCAGACCGCAGGCGTCAGAGTCTGTGGGTCTGGGTATGGAAGGAGGACTGACTTCCTGATTTTGTCCACGTCCATCTGCTATGTGCAGCATATGGGGCCATTTTCGGGAGCCCATCGTGGGGGCGAAGGAAGACATTGGGACAGGGCCCATTCTAAACCGCCCAGGATACAATTAGCGCTGAGACAGACGTGAATCAAATGTTCTAGAAGCGCATGCGCTGTGGGCAGCTCAGTGAATTGTGGATGCCTCACCAACCAGGCTAGGGGCTCAGGCACTGACCTCTCCCTGAAGGCTGACTGTTCTCTGCTCGCTTCTGGCCACATGGTCCATTTGGTACAGTCTAGAGAGAACTGAAGCTATTAGATTATAAAATCTTGAAAGGCAGGCATCTATTTATATACATGTGCTCTGAAACAGAGAAAAGTTGTGACTCCATAATTCACAGAGGGAACTAGCTCCACGTTCCATCCCACAGTATCTGGTTTATTTGCTTGAACAAGTGCACTCTGTTTAAATTCCACCCATCCAAGGTTAAAACACAGTTTCCATTTGCAAAAGTAGTGCTTTAGACAGCACCGTGGACAAAGAACTCCACCCCTTTCCTGCCTTTTGAAAGCCCCTCCCTGCTGTTGGTTTTCCAGGGATGAGGCGTGGGTGCAGGAGTCTGAAGGAGCAGACTCTTTACCCCAGTTTCTCTCGTAAATGTGCTTATTTCAGTCAGGATGGTTGCCTCCAATACCAAACAAATGTCTACCTGTAAATCTCCTGATAAGCAGGGTTTGTGGCATTCACTTGCGTCAGCCACAAACAGTATTTAACTTAAGAGCCTGCAACAGGTATTACGACACGACTCGTATTACCAAGATGGGCACTGTGCCTCTGGGTGAATTTTCTAGAACTACCACCATAGTCCTATGAATGGCATGAGATCCGGGTGTTCTCAGGGTTAGTTTCACCTGAGGTCTTGCCTTGGCCTTCGCACCCCGTCTTCTCCCACAACTTCCCAGGGCCTTTCCATGAATGGTGTTGTCTTGGTCTTCTTTTCTTCTGTGGAAACCAGTCATACTGGATGGCGTTTCACCCCAGTGACCTAGGCTAAAGATCTCTTTAAAGAATCTTCCCCAATTGCAGTCACATTTGTGACGTACTCAAGGTTAAAAAGCGCAACATAGGTACTTTGGATGGGCACAATTAAGACCACGAAGGTCTCCACAATCAGGAGAAACATGGACTGCATTAGTATTTAGAAGTAACAGATGTTCAGATCTGTACAGCTGGGTATATAAACAAAAGATTGGAAAGTAGACACCATCTAGACCCTTCGCGCATCTTCCCTAGGGCAAGTCACCATGTTCTCTGACAGCTCCACCCCTCCTGTCCCCCCCTGCTGGAAATCAGACTCTTCTAGGCTACAGCTAAGTTTACACAAAGGAGTTTTATGCCAATATACTTGTGGGTTCCACTTGGGGAAGTTTCGACGATGGCAGCAGTCTGCTTAAATAGGAGTTTATCCAAGCCAGCGAGGAAACTGACAAACTACCTTAGTCCTCTGATGACTAGCTCCAGCACTGAATTCTGTGATTTACCTCTTAAATAAGAGAAATTGGCTATTTCATATGCAGTCTCCAAAAGAGCTGGTAGATGTGCCTTCTCCCTTAGTAATCCTGCCTTTGATGCTTTGGGAGTGGCAGCCTGGAAGTCTTGTAGTATTGGTGTGCCACCCCTGCCATTATAAAATAGGGGAATGGGTTAATTATTCTACTTCCTTCTTAAGGTTTTAAAGATTTTATTTTAAGGCAAGAATAAGTTTGCATTTGTGTACCTTCCCGGTGTGTCTGTGTTAAGTTCTTGTAGACTCTCATTTGGGGATTAATAAACGTGTCAGCTCAAAGACCATCCTGAACGGCGTATAATTTCATCAGATATTGGTCACCACATTGCTTGAGCATGAAGCTTTTAAAGAAAATTAAAGTGAAAAAAAAAAAAGATCTGGTATTGGTTATTAACTCTGCCTCAGGGTGACTTCTCTTCAGGGGCGATTAAATATCAGCTCTGGGCTGTTAAGTTTAGTGGCTTTACTTGTAGGTGGCACATTTCTACTTCAAGGACAACCTCAACTCACTTGACTGGGATGCTCAGTGGTGGTGCTGAGGTGGCCTCTGCAAAGCCAGTTTGGTTTAAAACTGGAGATGGGACCATATCTCTGCGCTCTGACCTTTCTTCCTTAAGAAACAACTTTTGCATTACCAGGTAAATGCCCGTTCCATGGAATTTCCATGGAACGCTGGGGACATCCTGTGGTCAGTATGGCTAAAGGCAGCCGTTCTTAGCAAGGCTCTTGGGGAATAAAGACACTTCACCCTGAAAATCCCAACTTGCTTTGCAAGACCAAAATATGAAAAAGAGAAAAGAAATCATGAGAGAAAGGAAGAAAGAGAAAAGAAAAATACCACTTTGTTGTTTCGACAACAGAAACATCACTTTTGTGAGCAATGCAATTACTTTCAGTGGATGTGTTGTTACCTGGTAACTGTTTTTGTTTAACAAATACAGCTTTATGGGCACTCAGGAGGAGGGCAGTGTTGTGGGGTGTTGCTCCTCAGCCCTACCTGCTTCTTACCATCTGTTGTTGTAGGGTAGCTGTATTCTGGCTCAACTTCTAGTCTTCACTGGAACCAGGCTTCTGTGAAAGAGCACCCAGCATGGCTTAACGGGAAAACAGTGGGTATTTTGGCAGTTTTACACCACAGATAGTGCCCCAGTGGCACGGAATTGAAGCCATTAAGTTGTAAATGTGATATTGCACTTGACGGTTTCCCTTGGCAGAGCTCTGAGCCGCCCACATTGAATACAGGCAGAGAAATGGAACTTGGGGAGAAAGCCAGCCACCAGAGAAGCAGACCGAAGGGGCTCATAAACGCATTTGTCAGTCATTTACCGTCCTAACTCTGCTCGGCACACAGGCTACCAGGAGCAAGCAGCCCCACTGACACGATGGAGAGCAGGCAGTGGAGTTGCTGTTCTTCTGTTTATTAAAAACGGATGGGAGCACTTGACAGAAAAATCAAACTTCTGGTCACGGCTCATTAATCCCCGTTGTATCTGTCAAGGGGATGTGCTCTGAGTTCCAATAAGCCTCTAGAAGTGAGCTCACTTCTAAGCTTGGACGTTTTCTCGAATTTTGAACGGGGAAGGGCTTGCGGTCACCTCCAAGGAGAGACAGACTCGGAGCCTGTTTTGAACCCACCTCGTGGGATGAGGTATGAGCAAGCTGGTGTAAGAGGAAAGTGATGCTGTTAATACTTTTATTGCTGATATTTCTCATAGCACTCTTTAGGGAAAGTGGGAGCGTAAGGCTGGGGCCCTGGGTTAGGGCCTGCTAGTGCAGCTTCTCCGGGATGTTTTCTTTACAGCTCTCTGCGTTGGTACATGACTCTTGCAGACAGATCTTAGAGGGGCACACTTGTAGATGGCTTTGATGTGCTTGCGGTCACTCAGTCATGTAGAGCCCCATATTAAATATTTTTTAGCATTCTTAGCCAATTATAGAAATAAGACCCTCCTCAACCCTAATGCTTACAGCAATGCAGAGGAGGAGGCCAGCATCTTCTAGGCCCTTTCTTCAGAACAATTACTGTTTATAGGGAAACAGAGCTTTTGAAGCCTTTGCTTTGGGCTTGTGGCATATTTACAGTTAATATTAGGGCCAGGGTAAGGGTAGGTTTCCCTGTTCATTCAGGGTTGTGAGACTTCACGTTCCCAAGATTCCCAAAACAGCCCTTCCTTGAGTGTGTCAGCTATAGGGCATTGAACACATTCCTCACAGGGGCGCGTAAGGGTTAAATGGAATGAGGAGTGTAAATCTAGTCGGCCCAAAGTGTGCCCTGTCAGAAGCACAAAGGAAGTTACACTTCCTGTCGCTGTTAGTACCACCCCACACTGCCACCCAGCTTCCAGGAGAGGTGTGTCTGCCGGAAGTTGCCTTCTTTCCACCTGAGAGCTCTGCGAAGGGACTTAAGCATCCTGCCAGGCCTGCTCACTGGTTGGGTGACGGAACTCATGCTTCTGGACTCCACTCTGGTCTGGTTGCTGTGGCTGTTACAGAGACGTTTGAAACGTGGGCTCTGCACTCAATAAGCATACATTGAACCCACGTTGGCGCTTACAGGAAACTCTCTGAGTAGGTTGGCTATCTTAACTCGGGAGCTTCAAAGTTAAAATAGGTGAACTCCCCACAGGAAACCCAAGGCTGAGGGCAGCCGCAGCTCAGTGAGAAGCAGGGAATCGAACCGAGCACCTGCTACCCATTTGGGTTCAGCCTCAGAGCTGCGGATTAGCGGGAGCCATGCCTTGCAGCGCTTCCAGAAGAGGCCAGCACTTGTGTGCGCATTCCTGGTTCTTGTTTAGAATCATACAGGGCAGGTCAGTTTTTTTTTTCCCTTTCTGTACCTCTAGAGAATTGAAACCACATCTCCTGATTACAGAGCACAGTTCAGAGAGAAGCCCGAAACACAAATGATCTTCTTGTAAGATCCAAACTCCAATAAATCCTCCGGGAAATGCCCACTGAGAAGCCATGACGTTGAGAATAAATCTTGACGCCAGATCTAGCAGGAGCTAACTGGGAAGCCTGGCTTCTCCGACCGCATCGAGGAGCTTGGATGCCTAACTAACCCGAGGTAAAGCAACAGACTTAAAGCCGCTCCAGTGGCTTGAATTTGTGTTGAATACATGTCCCAGCATCCACGTGCTGGAGGCTGGGTGGCTAGTATATTAGGATCACAATAATAAACCTTCGAGATGGAGCCTGTAATGAGAGAGAGTTGGGACATGGCTGCATTACTGGCGGAAGGAGTTTTGACTTCGCATCTTGCCCCAGGAGGGAGTTGGTTCTCTAGGAAGCAGGCTGTTATAAACCAAGGTCACACGTGCGCTTGGCTCTTTTCCTTTCTCTACCAGGTTCCCATGAAGCCAGGGCATTCACCAGCAGCCAAATAGATAAAAACACTTGATCTCTGTCTTCCAGCTTTCAAAGGTGTAAGCTAAGTAAATCTCCTTCCTTAATTAATTATCAGTATCAGACGCACTACTATAATAACACACATACCCGTAAAAAGCCAACAAAACAGTACAGAGCTCTCTTGGGGACAATGAAAGGAGCTTTCTGAACTAAGAGATTTCTCTTAACTGGACCTTGGAGGACTGTTAGGGTGACAGAAGTGCCTACCACAGCACATTCTCAGTGGAGGGGTTAGCCGAGCAGGGGCCAGGGGTCAGCGCATTGTAGCATATAGACAGGAAGGAGTATTAGTCAATTTACAAAGAATCCTCTAGAAACCTCAGCTTGGGAAAGACAAACTGTTCCGAGGAATGTTTAGTATGAGTACTCTCGTCTTTCTGATCATGTCAAACCCAGTTTGTCTCTGTGAAGAGGTACATCAATACCTGGGAATCTAATTTACACTGTGGGTTTGTTTATTTGTTTGTTTATTTATTTATTTGTATTAGAACTCAACCCTGTTTATCCCTCCCTTTTGCACTGGGCCAGACCACGTGAGTCTGGGGACCACAGGCAACAGCTCCTCCGTAAAGGGACATCGCAGCTGTGAGCCGTATTTTCTATTTTTATTAGCATATTTCTTATTTGCCCACAGCCTGATTTCTTTTGGGCTTGACACAATTTGCATGATTGAGTTAATCCAAGTGTGAAATGCAGTAGAGACCCGATTCAATGGGTGGCCGGAAAGCATCATGATTAGGACATAAAGGAGACGGAACAAGGCTCTGCCCCACAATGCCAAGTGCAGACACGCCACCGTGAGGGACCCAAACTGATCCACAAGACTGGACACAGCTCTCCGAGAGCAAGCTGACCGTACTCAGCACAGGAATGCACTTTCCAAGGCCCTTCTCCGAATATTTCCCAGGGTGGCTTTGGCATTTGAGATGAGCCAAGCGACGGTGTCTAGGCAGCATCAAAATTCTGTAGCCCAAATCCTATGGCACTCTTTACAAAAGGGATACTTTCACACATTGTGTATCGAGGCCTACACAGCTATTCACACAGGCCTTTTATCTTAAAATGCCTTTAGGCTCATGGAAAAGCAGCACGGAAACACTCCTATTACTCCCTCTTCCACCCTTCCTAATGCTAACATACATCACCACAGCACGAGGGTCAACACTGAGACGTTAAAATGAGCACAATACCTATTGGACGAGCGACTGATCAGAGGGAAAAACTGAGTTATCCTCAATAAGATTCCAAGGGTCAAGGGTGTTTGGTGATGAAAAGAGATGAGGAAGAGGAACAGCCAGAAGGCATTGGGTGAGATGCCTGTAATCCCAGCATGAGGCAAGAGGACTGTGAGTTTGATTCCAGCTTAGGCTATACAGAGACTTTGTCTCAAAAACCAACCAACCAACAAACAAACAAAAAAAAAAGCAAATCCCATTGTATTCGCTATGAGGCAACAGCAAACTGTTTCACACTCTCAAATGTTACAAAAGCCTTGACCCCCTAGACACCACCGTTGTACTCTCCTCACATCCGGGACAGAAACAAGTACTGACTGCCTTCCCATCCCCAGACTTCCCATTACCGGCATTGTCCTACCTGTCTAATCTGTAGCCACACAAGTTTGACACAAGGACTTACCCTTTCCTTCCCCTGATTTTTTTTTTAAATATAAACATTTTTCACTCTAAGCCCAGTGGATCTTCTGTTACCTGACCCAACTGATGGTTGTGGCAACTCAGCTCAGGGTATGCCCTTTTGTGATTAGCAGATACAACAGCTCAAGGCGTCCCACGCAAGACTGATCTGATTGGGTGCTGGGGAGATAGATGAGTCGCTGCTTGTCATGTGTGTTTGCATGGTGACCTGAGTTCAGGTCTCAGAATCCATGTACAGTAGTTGGTTACGGTGGTGCTTGTTTCTACACCCAACCCTGGGGAGACAGAGACAGGATAATCCCTAGCCTAGAATAAGCTCTAATTTCCAGACCAGCGGGAGACCCTGTTGCAACAAAAGGAAAAATCAGGTGTACGGCCCCTGAGCTAAGCCTGAGGCTGACCTCTGGACTCTTCACAGACGCATGCGCATTTGCAAGGACATAGTCCCACGAACAAGTGACTTGCTTCATTGCTACAGACTACATTCAGTTGACTCCGATTTTCCTAATAATGCTACTGTATTCATTTTGAGGGAGATATTTCACCCTTACTCATTGTGGTAATTATTTCAAGCACAAAATGAGTTTTTCAAAATTTTAATTTTTAATTTTTTAAAAAATTAGTAAATATGCATGCCTGTGTATGTATACCACCAGTGTTCAGGTGTCCACAGAGACTGACCAGAAGAGGAAGTTGTAGTCATAGGTGTGCTGGGAACCAAACTCAGGTCCTCTAGAAGGACAGTGTCCCCGTTTGCTTACTATTTATTTTTAATGGTAAAACACACATGGACCAAAGGCAACTTGGAAATGAAAGGGATTATTTTGCTGGCACTTTCATATTATGGTCCACCATTGAGGGAATTCAGGGCAACACATAAGGCAAGAACCAGAAGCATGGTCGGGCAGTGGTGGCGCACGCCTTTAATCTCAGCACTCGGAAGGCAGAGGCAGGCGGATCTCTATGAGTTCGAGACCAAGAGCTAGTTCCAGGACAGGCTCCAAAGCCACAGAGAAACCCTGTCTCGGGAAAAAAAAAAAAAAAAAAAAGAAGAAGAAGAAGAAGAAAAACCGGAATCATGAACTGAAGCAGAGACCATGGCGAAATGGCAAAACACTGCTGGTTTGCTCTTCGGATTTATGGTCAGAGTTCCTTTCATACCCCTCCCTGGGGTGGCACTGTTCACAGTGGGCAGGGCCCTCTCACACCCATTATTAGTTAAGGATGTGCCCTCTACAGACTTTTCTACATGCCAATCTGATGGGGAGATTTTCTTAAT
Organism: Dicrostonyx torquatus; assembly: GCA_028555095.1. NCBI lineage: Eukaryota > Metazoa > Chordata > Mammalia > Rodentia > Cricetidae > Dicrostonyx > Dicrostonyx torquatus. The sequence continues at coordinate 1,311,025 of JAQHUG010000272.1, read as the reverse complement.
GGAGATTTCTTCTTCCAGATAACCCTGGCTTCTATCACGTTGACATAAAACTTACCTGGAGCAAGCAGCAAGTTCTCTTAACTGATGAGCCATCTCTCCAGCTCCCCTCCCCCAATCACATTTCCCACACAAAGAGCCTTGCACTGGCACTGTACCCAGCCTGGGCTGCTCACTAGTTTCTGGAACATTGAGAAGGCCACAGTGATAGCTTCATGGATCACTGGTGAGTCTGTGGGAAGCCGGTTGATTTTGGCTGTGAGTGCAGACGTCCTCAGACATCTCCAGACTCTGGGAAAGTTCCTCCAAGGCTGTCA
>JAQHUG010000272.1:1270830-1285463 GCA_028555095.1 Dicrostonyx torquatus | reverse complement strand
CAAATGCTGGACTTGCAGGCCTGTACTACACACACACACACACACACGGACGCACACACACACACACACACACACACACACACACACCATGATGTTTCTCAATGTGGTTGTTTGTACCCTGCATCCCCTATTCACTGACAGTTAAGTTTTGAGAGTTAATAAGATTTGAGTTTGTGTGGAACTCTTCCTGTTACGTCGCTTCAAAAGACATGTGACTGCCTCTCTTAGGTGATAAATAGGCTTAGTATTGTCAGACGGATTTACCCATGACAAGGTTTTATCTATCAACTGTGCTTCAGCAGTCATTAATAATCACTGGCTAGATTGATTCTTTCATTTAAGATTTTAATGTGAAGCCTGGATGACAGCTCAGCCAGTGAGGTGCCTGTCTGGCAAGCAGGAGGACCAGAGTTTAGACCCTCAGAACACATATGAAATGCTGAGCATAGCTGTATGTGCCTATGACGCTTGTCTTGAGAGTTATGGCAGCAAAGACAGACAGAACCTTACAGCTCACTGGCCAGCCAGCCTAGCCAAACTGATGCCTTCAGTTTCAATGAGAGATCCTGTTTCAAAAAAGAAAGATAGAAAATGATTGAGGAAAGACACATAGTGTCTCAAGTTCTTGTTTACTTTATTAGTAGCAAGTGTGACTTTTATTGCATGGAGTAATGCTTAATTCCCATTTTTTTTTCAAAAAAAAAGTGGTTGGTTACCCCCCATAACATTTGCTCCATTATTGTGCCAGTATATCTGTCAGGCAGATATCTGTTCTTGGCCACAGGGTTTACGACTGATATTTATGATTGCTTTTCTTTTGTAGCAGGCAGAGAAACTCAGTGTCATGAATCCTGGCCAGTAGGGGCAAAGCCTCTGGTTGGGCATCATTTCAGTTTCTCCATGTCTAATAATATAAGTGTGTAATTTCTTCAGCAATAGGGACTTACCATCAGGTTGTGGAGAGCAGCCACTGGCCTTGGCAATGGTCTGTTATATTTGAAGGGGGATCAATGGACATCCTTGGTCAACAATGCAATAAAATGTAACTCCTTTCTGGCACTGGAAGTTAGCCTTAGTGGCATAAGATGTCTAGCTTGGGTATTGTCCACCTGCTATGTGGTGACTCTATTTCAATTCCTTTTATATATGTATATATTTTAGGAAGCTCCCACAGTAGTAAGTTTCCACATAGCTTCTCAAAGTGCCTCTGGTGTAAATTGTTTCTCCCAGGATTCCCTCTTTGACTCTGACCTCCCATTTCCCTCCTCATTTAATGCTAGTTTCTCCTTTATCTCTTTATAACAATATATTCCAATTCTCTCTCCTTCCTTCCACTATATTCTAATTTCTCCTGGGAAGAGCTTCTCATCCTGTTGCAGAATATTTGAGCAAACTGTGTAAAAATGTGTCAATGTCTTACCTTGCCTGCCTAAGGTACCTGATTGGTTTAATAAAGAGCTGAATGTCCAATAGCTATGCAGGAAAGAATAGGCGGAACGAGAGAGAAAGAAAGAGAGAGAGAGAGAGAAGAAGAAGGAGGAGGAGGAGGAGGAGGAGGAGGAACTTAGGATGAATCTCAGGATGCCAGCGAGTCATGGAGGGAGGCGGACATACAGAATGGAGGAGAGGTAAAAAGCCATATGTAGCTGAACATAGATTAGTAGAAGCAGGTTAATTTAAATTATAAGAGCTTCTGAGAACAAGCCTAAGCTAAAGGCCAAGCTTTCATAATTAATAATAAGTCTCTATGCCATTATTTGGGGGCTGACAGTCCCAAAAGAAAAATTGACAACATCCTCCCACTTTGTCCCTTACCAGCTTCTTAACCTCTGTGGTTATTTTGATTAGAACAACATCTCTTAAGAGCAAGAAATTTTTCTGCCTCCATCATCTTGAACATAAAATGAGAGTAAGATATCTGCTTTACTTTCCTCAAAAGGATATTAGGTGGGTGCCGAAGCAAGTAACTTCAGTCCATCAAGATTAAGAAATACCTGTCACAAGTTACAATGTTTATTCTTGAAGCCAGATTGAAATGAGGCTTTGGTTAGGTTAGGAGGCATTCATGACTAGCAGAGACGGCGTGATGACGATGGTGGTACAGAATTGAAGGTAGGAAAAGTAACTATGGAAGGGCTGAACCCAATTCAAGCATTTGAGCATTCATCTTGGGTAAGTGCCTCTCATGCTCATATTCCTTATAAAGCACCATGTGAAATATGGATGACATTTCGCACCTGATTGTTGAAGCAGATTATAGGAGATTTCTAATTAAAAGCCATCAGTTCACCTCTGAGCACAGTGACACATATTTTAATCCCAGCATTCAGGAGGCAAAGCCAGGTGAATCTCTATGTTCCCAGCTACCCAGGGATACTTTGAGAGACCCTTTCTTTAATAAAAAAAAAAAACCACCACCAACAACAGAAAAAGAAAGATCCATCATCTCTGTTATATGCCCCAGAACAGGTACCCAGATTGTTTCACGGTCACTCTTGAATCTGAATTTCTCTTTCATATAGGCTATTTCTAAATCGTTTTGTAAGGTAATAACATTTATGTAAGCCGAGAAATCGCCAGACTCAGGGTGCATCTCCAGAAAGTGCCAGATGACTTCTCCAAATTGTGACTTCCCACACATGCTGCAAGATGCTGTCAGAAGCATTTAACACGTATGCTGTCTTTCACTTCTGAGGGACATTTTCTTTTCAGAATACAAAATAATGCGAGACATTCTAAATGGTGCATTTAATATATCAGTGCAAAGACAGATTAAATCTCAGCAATATTCTCTGTGCACATAACCTTACGGTTCACTTAAAGCCCTCCTCATTCTAAGATGGCAATACACAAGTGTGGATTTTGAGAAATGAGAGAGAATGAAGATGAAAATCTCTAAAAGGATTCTTAAACTTTAGGCAAAAAAAATAAGCAACAACAAAAAAACCCACCAAAACCTATTGCCTTGTCAAGGGTTGGGAAATAATACAGATTAAGGCCAGGTCCAAATCAAAAGCCCCAAAGAGCCAGGTCAGGGAAGCATAGTGGGTGAGAATGCAAAAATTGAAAAGTTAGAATAAGAACCAGGATTTGGCTCCAGAGAGCACCAGTCTGGGGGGCTTGAGTAGCATATGTGAAACATCAGAGCGGATGCCAGAGCCCCCTGAATGAAGCAAACCAAGGCGCACAATACCAGATAGCTCAAGAGAGAAAAGAATCCTTCTATTGTTGTAGGGAGATCAGGGCCAACAGGGTTACCTAGAGTGATTAGCAGGGAGTGGCAGCCAAGATGAGCTTTTTCTTTAAGCACATGGGTTGATCCTAGGTATTTAAGGGGACGACCTCACCTTCGAAGATGTAGGCACCAGAATGACACTGTGCAGGGGGTGAGCATAGAAATAGGTGAAGTCTGCACTTCATGAAGCCTCCCAAGTGTAGAACCTGCAGACTGAAAGGCCCTTTGTTTGATGTTTAAGATGGAACCAAATCATTTGGAGCATGGAAATGGGAGTATGAGAGGCTGGTACCCAATGCTACCAGACTGTAATGAGGGGAATACCCACATCAGACCAACATTCAGTAGCAGAAGACTCACAGGCAAGGTCAAGAGCTACAGTGACCAATGATAAGAAGTCAAGTCCTTGGAAGATAATAATCTTGAGTGCAGTTCCTTGGGAAATGTAAGTTCGAGGCTGATGCGTGTTCACAAGAGGGAAGAGTAGGATTAGCATCTTGAAAGAGGAGCAACTTCAAGCACGGTGCCTGTCCCATCACCCTCTCTTGGGCAGCCTCAAAGAAATGATTCTTCAGAAGAACTGACAGCAATTTGAGCCTCTAAGTTACTATGCGAAGAACCTATGTGGAACTGTGAAAACAGGTCAGTGTTACAAACTGTCTGGCTAGGCCTCAGCTGGCAAAGCTTCTAACCAGTCCTTCAGGCCTCACCGCATCCTTCTCTGACCGCTGGATAACCCGAAAGGCTGCCCTGTACACAGCTCTCTAGAGATACTTTGAGATGTCGCAGGGCATCAGTTAGAGGGTAGCAAGTGAGGGAAGCATGTTTTTTCCTGAAGCATTGATCCTGCTAAGCTGCCGTCTCCACACAAGTCCAGCTTCTACCTGATACCTGGCTCAGCAGATTCTCTAATGCTTGCTTTTATTCTGTCTCACCTCCCCCCACCTGTTCTTCCTTTGCTTTCTCAGCCCTTTACTTTCTACACATGTGCATATCAAGGGTCATACTTGCATGTATGTGCGCGCACACACACAAACACACGTGCCTGGTAACCATCCCCTCACCTTTTAAGTCCAGGTATTGTCAAATACCTGCCATTAGCCAAAGGTCCTGAGACATCCTTTGCTTTTTTTCCCCTGTGCTTTATCCGTGTATGGACCCCATTATAAGCTCTGCTCAGTGCCTAACTCTGCAAGCACCATGCACAGGCTTCTTAATGGGCTCCACCCTCAACCAACCACTAACGGAGAAGTTAGTTTTGTGTTTCCCTGTGTGCAGAGTGGATTTTTTAAAAAGAGGTCAAGCAATCTCCTAGCTGGTGATGGAAACTAAAGGGCAGGATGGCTCCTGGTGAGAGTGGTGGAAGCAGTTGAAAGTTTAGCCAAAAGCTGGGACCCCCTGCTTCCTGACCATGCTACAGTGATAACAAGAAAAATCAGCGAGAGATGGGCCACAGGCTGTGTCTCACTAGGAAGCATTCATACAAGCTCTCTTAGGCAGGCGGGTCCAGGCCTGCCCAGCCACCTCTCTCGGTGGGTCAGCTATGGCTAGAACATTGGTGCTCCAGCTCTACATGATGTTCAGAAGCAAAACATCCTGAGACGTGACTTCCTGCTGCTCTTACCATTAGACAAAGCTCCTCTCCCCGCTGCTGGGGTGGGGGTGAATTACTGGATGCTAGCCCCACATATGTTCAGGCGTCAATTCAGGGGAACCAGAGGCCTGGTGGAGTAGCACTTTTCTCAAGCCCACCTTCCTCTTCATAGTCTGCCGTCTGAATTTCTCAGCTTGTCCCGGTTTCCTGAGACTTGGTGAGACTCTTGATGTCTCTAACTCTAGGGACTTCCACAAGAGTCTTCGACAGTCAGAGAGCAGAAAAGTGACTCAGCAGCATGCATTCCTCCACAAGTCACTGTTGAGTTTCCTCTTCTCTCTTAGCTACTGTTCCATGCATTTAATTGGGGGCTCGCTTACAGGTTTAGTCCATTATCACGGCATGCAGAACGTGGAGGCAGGCAGATCTTTGAGTTTGAGACCAGCCTGGTCTACAGAGCAAGTTTCAGGACAGTCAGAGTTACACAGAAAAACCCTGTCTCAAAAAATTAAAAAAAAAGTCACACTCTCAGCCCCAACAAACATCTCTTCAGTTATTTACCATCTGTCATCTATCTATCTACCTATCATCTACCTATCTATCTACCTATCATCTATCTATCATCTAATATTTATGTAGATAGGCATTTGTTGTGTGTGTGCAGGTACATGTGTGTAAGTGTACATGTGTATATGCTCTTGTATGTGGAGGCCAGGGTCAACACAGGCTTAGTTCATCAAGAGACATCCATCTTGGTTCTTGAGATAGCGTCTCTCTCAGAGGCCTCGGGCTTGCAAATTAGGATGAGCTTGCTAGTCAGTGAGATCCAAAATTCTGCTTGTGTCTGCCTTCCAGGGACTGGAGTTACATAAACACATGCCACCATGGTAGCTTTTCATGCGGGTGCTGGGGAGCAGGACCTCATCTTATACACAAAGCACTTTACCGACCATGCTATTTTCCCTGTCATTTCTTGATGTTTGGATTTTTTTAGATTTGTTTTATTTTATTTATGTCTTGTAGATGTGTCTGTGTATGTATACCAAGTATGTGTGACTGCCTACATAGGCCAGAAGAGAGCACCAGATTTTTAGTGTTGGAGTTACAGACCATTGTGAGCCACGCAAAGGGAGTGCTGGGGACAGAGCTCAGGTCCTTGGGAACAGAAGTTAGCACTCTTAGCCAATGAACCCTCTCTCCATCCACCCTTTGTAACATCCTACAGGTGACCCTACCTGGCCGTCCAAGTGTTAGCACTCTTAGTCCATGAGCTCTCTCTGGATTCATCTTTTGTAACATCCTACAGATGAATAATCCTACCTGGCCCTCAAAGTTCGACCCTGAACATTCTAACCCACTCTTTCTAGTCTAAATTAGTCAGTCTCTTCAGGCGGACAAATCTAGCAAAAGACTGCTGAGTATTGTGTATGTTCAATCATTCAAGAAGCACAGTTTTCTAGGTACCCAGTCAGCACCAGATTTTTAAGAAGAAACAAGGCCATAATCCCCTCATTGAAAAGCTTCCACTCTGAGAAAAGGGCTAGTCCACAACAGCCTGCAGTATGAACTCTTGAGAGCCCATGGCTCCTGTGAGCAAAGAGCTAACAGGTCAGGGAACAAATGGTTCAGCTAGGGAGATGGACAGAGGTGGTGAGATCTCCAGCTGCCTTGTGCACCATGTGTCTGGAGTCTGGCTCAGTGACCAACTCTGAGTACGTTGTATAGTATTTATTGATGAGAAAAAGAAAAATGTGTTTTCTCTCTTGACTTACCAAAAACCTCCATGCTGATCCCTATATTCTAGGGATCCCCTGTGCTTGAGGCCAGTCCTGGGCCAGGGCCCAGGTTAACAGGTCATAGTAGGAGTCAGTTTCCTTCCCTATCCAAATGTGGTACTGACATTATGGCAAAAAAAAAAAATCTCTTTCATTCTCCTTTGATGAAACCTGAGGACAAATTCAATGACAGTGGCACTGCCTTCTGGGTTTGTCACTGTTCAACCTACACCAACCCTTCCTTCCTTCCTTCCTTTCTTTAACCTCATGCACTATCCCCACTTGTTAATTAGCCTTTTATTATTATTATTATGATTTTAGTTGAAGGTTCATTACTGGTCCTGCTTCCCTGAGTTCCCAAAAGCAAAGAACAAGGAAGGGCAGCCAGTCGGTTCAGGGAGGGTCACTTCTACAACATTCTGTTTACACACAGAGAGAAACAGACAAACACAGAGTCACTACTGCTGTCAGAAGTTGGTAGCATGAATGGGGAGCAGGGATGTCTTGAAAAAATACAAGCTCCCCACACACCGAGTGCCTGAAGGGGCTTGGTTTGTTTCAAATCAAGGGAGTCAGAAGATCATAGGAAGTTTGGGTTGGTCAGAACTATCAGGGCTAAAGGGAGGAGGAGGGAGAAGGATGGCCCAAGAACTGTGTGTGAGGGGGAGTCTTAGCAACGGGAGTAAAGTTATTACCCTCCTAATGCTGGGCTCCCCTATCATCCCCAGTCTGGAAGGAAGAGGGGCTTGCGTCATCCAAAGCAGGTATGGGGTTGCTAAAAGCTCCAGAGAAGGGACTGAAAGTAGCTCACAAAGCTTGCCCTCCAGGGGAAACAACCCACAGCACTTAGTTTTTGCTAGGGTGCAGCAGCGTTCCTCGACCTCCTCATAACACTGCCTAGCATTAATGCTTGATCCCTGTCAGCTCCTTCTTGGTAACATTTTCAGAGCCTCCACAGATTATTTTGCTCTTAAGGGGTGCACTGTCAGGGACTCATAAGATGAACACCAGGTCCCCCTGTTCGGTTTCCTTGGTTTTGCAGGTCACATTGTAGAGAGCATAGAAGCGGTCCTTGCCTGGTAATGTCTTGACAAAGGTGGCTTGGTGTGGTCCATGGTCTGCTCCACACATCCTACTAGGGTCTCCCTGCCCTTCTCTGGGATGATGCTCTTCTTGCCCTCACTCAGGCAGAGGAACACTGTCTTCTTGTGTTTCTTCACTTCTGGTGTTAGGACTTGGGCATCTTCATGTCATCGAACACCTTGATGACATCACCAGATACAGCCACACCAGAGGCCATGCTTCTAGACATGAAAGGGAGACAGAAAGAGCCACCGAAGACCTGAGATGTCACTGCTGCTTCTATGGATCCAACTAAGCCGACCTACTGCCCTTTCAATGGAAAAGGGATCATGGGTGACTCAGGGCTCCCATAGACCTCCTACCTTCATGGTTCTTCAGACATTTCAGGTGAAACCGCTTTTCATGAGCTGAGGTATGGAGGAGCTGGTCAACTTGAATGGACTGAGAATCTTGTAAGTGAAAATTCCTGAAAAGAAACTGAACCTGAAAAAGCTGGTTGATTGATTAAAACTTTAATGATTATGAAAAGTGACAGATTCAGAGCCAATTTATCTTGGGCTATCTTTAGCCCACTAAATGGTCATTTCTTGCCCCAGCCTCTGGAACGTATTAACTTAACAAAACTCTAATTTTCCACCAAACAAGAAATAAGATTCCACCAATCAGACAACATTGAAGGTATATAGATGAGGTTTCCACCAATCAGACAACGTCTATGGTCTGTAGATGACATTTCCCCACCATGCTGTAACCCCACACTTACTGTTTACAGCATGTGTTTTAGAAAGTGTCTTGATAATGGCTTTCTTTGTTTTGTTGCTGTGGCAGTTTGAAAGAAAATGGCTCTCATAGACTCATGGGGAGGCATAGTATTAGGAGGCATGGCCTTGTTGGAGTAGGTGTGGCCCTGTTGGAGGAAGTGTGTCACTAGGGAGTGGGCTTTGAGATCTCAAATGCTCAAGCCAGGCTAAGTGTAACATTCCCTTCCTGCTGCCTGCCGATCTAGATGTAGAACTCTCAGCTCCTTCTCCAGCACCGTGTCTACCTGCACATTGCCATGCTTCCCACCACAATGATAATAGACTAAACCTCTGACGCTGTAAGCCAGCTCAGCTCCAATGAAATATTTTCCTTTATAAGAGTTGTCGTGAGGCTGGGCTGTGGTGGCGCATGCCTTTAATCCCAGCACTCGGCAGGCAGAGGCAGGTGGATCTCTGTGAGCTCAAAGCCAGCCTGTTCTGCAAGAGCTAGTTCCAGGATAGGCTCCAAAGCCACAGAGAAACCCTGTCTTGAAAAACCAAAAAAAAAAAAAAAAAAAATAGGCTCCAAAGCCACAGAGAAACCCTGTCTTGAAAAACCAAAAAAAAAAAAAATAAAGAAATAAAAATAAAGAGTTGTCGTGATCATGGTGTCTCCACAGAAATAGAAACCACAACTAAGAGAGTTACTCTAAAAATGGAACTGATTCCACGTTGGAACATGAAATATGGGGGCAATCTAAATCTGTGCTTTTGGGACATGGTCATTTAGACTTGGTTCTAAAATAAATTATCTATATTCTCTGAGATGAGAGCAATGATTTCCAGTATCCATGGAAAAACACCCAAGTGTATCTATGGGGTGGGGAAGGCCCATGATAAATGTGGGGTGTACCAACCCAGGTGTAATAATTCTGGCAGGAGAGGGACCTCGGCGGATGACAAGCAGAGGCCTCACGGAGGTTGAGAGACAAATTGGCCATGCAGGCAAAGCTTAAGTGAAGAGTTTTATTGAGATATAGGGATGGGGGAGGGAAGAAAAAAGAGAGTAAGAGAGCGAGACATAGAGAGAGAAAAATAGAGAGGAGGGGTAAAGAAGACAGGGAAGTAAGCAGAGTTTCGCTTTTTAAAGAGAGAGGATATGCCTGCCCTGCATCCAGGCTTGACACAGGGTCCTCCAGGGGCGGGGCCAGGCTAGCCTGGATGTTAACATTCCTCTCCTCTTTATTTACAAAAAAGAAGTTAGGAGTTAGGTGTGGCAGGTTGGGGCAATGAGGGCATTGAGTTCTCAAGACTACTTCCTGCTTATCTGGCACATGGGCTATCTTTAGGGGACCTGGGAAAGTTGCAGTGTGGGCCACATCTTAGGGTATCACTTCATTTTCCAGGTTATGTGGAGCCATCTGGCACCACTTGGACCTGGCAAGATGTTGGCAGAGCAGAGGACAAGGTTAAATTTAGGGAAAAAATTCCTTAGGTCCTGGTGATTAAAGGGGAAGATGTCAGGACGAGGGAAAAGTGAGGAGGCTTGAACTGCTTAAAACCTCTTCGTCTGACTTGTTTGAGGTAAATCCTCCAAGGTGACTCCCTGGAACTTACAAGAACTGTTTGTGAAAGACATGAGTTTTAGACACACTAGCATTCCCACTGTTTATAATCTGTACCGAAATTTGCTTTTGTAGAAATGGCTGGATACTCATGTCAGAAATGATTTTGGTTGAAAGTATTAACACACTTCCTTCCACCTAGAAGCCTGTGACAGATGTTTTTAGCACAATGAAAAGTACCTTTGAATTCTGTAGTTAGAAAACGACCAAAGGGAATTATCTTGATCTTGTAGTTATGATTGTATAGTGGTATAGTATGATGTTCTGTACCTGCCAGAGTTGGATTGATAGCTTATCAGAACTTTTTTTTATAAAACAGTAGCATGAGAGAGAAATCTGACAACTTGCATTTGTACACCTTAACACAATTTCTGATACCCTGAAATGTTCTTAGACCATAGGCCAAGGTCCTGGACTGAATGAAAAGTAGAAAGCAAGTGTAATACAGCATCCGTATTTCTCAGCTTCCTGACCACACACACGATGTGGCCAGCCACTTCAAGTTTGTGCCAACAGGCCTTCCTTGCCATGATGGATTATGCTCTCAAACTGTAAGCCAAACTGAATCCTATAACATATGGGCCTGCTTGTTAGGGTTTTTGTCCTGCCCAGTTCCCACAGTCATCAAGCCCCAAAGACATCACAGAGAGGTCTATATTAATGATAAACTGATTGGCCCATTAGCTCAGGCTTCTTATTATCTCTAGTAATTTATATTAACCAATTATTCTTATCTATGTTAGCCACATGGCTTGATTCCTTTTTCAGAGCTGCAATCACATCTTCCTTCTTTGGTGGTTGGGACAGGACTGGGGAGAAATGGGCTTCCTCCTTCCCAGAATTTTCCTGTTCTCATTGACCTGCCTCTACTTCCTGTCTGGTTATCCCACCTATACTTCCTGCCTGGCTACTGGCCAATCAGCTTTTATTTAAAACATAATTGACAGAATATAGACAATTGTCCCACACCAGCATCCGTCCTTGCACTGGCTATATCTTGTCAAAGCAATAAGAAAGGTAACAGATACAGAAAACAGGCACTGATGCGTAGGCCTGAAACAGGTAAACTGACTGTGGTTCTCAGGCCTTTGGAGCTGATTTGCAAGAAGACTGGAGCAGAGGTTGGAGCTGCAGGCTAGACATGCCCTGAACACTCTAAGAAGGGCTCCGGGGGCCGCTCCTCTGGGTCTTTAGAATTACTGGAATGTTGAGGCAAATGCAGACAGTAGAGGCCTAACAGAAAAGGTTTCTGAGGGGAGCAAGGACTCTGTCAGGAATTTTGCTAGACATCATTCGTGGCCAACAACCTGCCTGAATTCTGACTGTGTCCTGAGAACTTAAGTGAAGCTGAAATAAAAGGCAGTGGATTAATTTGTTGGGTAGTGGAAATCTCAAAGCAGGATCATGTTCAGGTTGTCATGGCTACAGCTCACAGTTCTCATCGAATGTGAGAGAGAAACAGTGAAGCGGAAATGCGTGAAAAGAATGTCCAGCTTGAGAGGCAAATGGTGTGAGCCGGTTTCTAAACAAAACAGGTGGTCTTGGAAACAGCTGTGATAGTTAAAAGATTAGCATCACTAAAGAGAAACCAAGCGCTCAGCACTGGGACAGTGGAGTGGGAAGAGGATTTGAACTTTGAACACTCCCTAGACTATGGGGATGTCTAGAGATAGACAGCTTGCATTTCACTTTATTTTATTTTTTTTAAATGTTTATTTATTATGTATACAGTATTCTGTCTGTGTGTATCCTTGCAGGCCAGCAGAGGGCACCAGACCTCTTTAAAGATGGTTGTGAGCCACCATGTGGTTGCTGGGAATTGAACTCAGGACCTCTGGAAGAGCAAGCAGTGCTCTTAACCACTGAGCCATCTCTCCAGCCCCTGCATTTCGCTTTATGAAGCTTTGAAGGCAGGAGTTGAATGTTACAACTTAAAGTAGTGTGTTTGCATGTCAAGTTGCCCAGGGCAGAGTTATTAGGCTTGTCCACTTGATTCAGACATGTCTATGAGAGTGTTTCCAGAGCTATTTAACTGAAGAAAGAAGGTGCAATCAGAATGTGGATGGCAGTATACCATAGGCTAGGGTCCCAGGCTAAAGAAAACGGAGAAAGCAGTTGGCCATTAGCATTCATCTCTCCCTGTTTCTGACTCTGCATATAGCATGACCAGCCATCTCATGATCCTGCCACCATGCTCGCCCTACCATGATGGGCTATGTATCCCTTTGAATCATAAGCCAGAATATACCCTGTTAGGTTGCTTCTTTTAAATACTTGCTCGTAACAACGAGGAAAGCAACTAATACAGAACTGGGAAAGTGACCTGCTACTGGATAAGGCCATAGCTGACCCCATGTTTCTCTCATCTCAGAAAAGAACACAAAAGTAAAGATAAAACATGAGTATGGTGGGAAAGATGGTGAATATTAGTATATTACTGCCTTGTGTCATTTACTGACAGGGATAAGCACAAAAATATACAGTGTTAAGCAATTTTATGATTCTGAAAATATCATAGAATATACAATTGCACAACCCTAAATGGTATCTTACTATACAGACAGCCATGGCACACACCTAGGCTATAGGGAATGTATATGCACACTATCCTGGAGTTTCTAGGGCCACGATGAACAAAAGGTTAAACCAAGCATGAGAGAAATTTTACAATTAAAAGAGGAAAAAGAGCAGGAGACGTGTCAGACTCCTCCTGATGTAAATGGCATCATATTTAATAGTCAATTTATCATTACCAGAACTAGAAGGAGTATACTGTGAAAGAATGATAAAAACATACAGCGTGATAAATATATACACTGATCACACAGGCCGTTACCGTGTTCAGGTATTATGCCCTGTACGTAATTGTATGTGCTGTACCTTTCTGCAGATGGATTGCTAGAGGTGTGTTCACGCCATCATCATGACAAGCTTGTGAGTAATTCACTACGGTCAAGTTCTGATGCTATGGTGGCTATGGCATCACTAGGCAATAAAAACCTTTCCGATCTGTTACACCCTCATAGGACCAGCATCGCACATGCAGTCCCGCTGATTGTAGACAGAAGCACCATGCACATGCTCCCTCGGGGAGACCTAACAGAAGTCGTCATATTGACTTTCAATTTGAAAAATAAATGACTCTCAGTTTTCAAGTTGACCCTTAGTGGATTTGAAAAGGGGGCATACCTTTGGGAAGTTCTTGTTAAATAAAATATTTTTAGTTGACATTCTCCTTTCTCAATTTATGTTCATCGCAATCCACTGATTTCATGTGTGTGCAAAGTCGGCCATAGAGGCTTGATTTTATATGTGCTGCACAATGTGCATGCCAGACAGATGTAAGGATGAATTAGGCAGCTTATCTATCCCATGGGAACTTAAGACGGCTGGAAAATGTAAACAGCTAGGGCCTGCAATAGTAGGAATACATATAAGAGAGGAATAGGTGTGTTTCATACATGAAATATAAATATAAACAACTTCTGGCAAGTCAGGTTGTGATTTTTGTGGATGCAATTCCTCAATTTCTTTTTTTGTGCTCAAATATTTTTGAGTCAATATTGTTTTTTTTCCTTTTCTTTTAATTTTTTAAAAATCCTTCTAGCTGGGCGTTGGTGGCGCACACCTTTAATCCTAGCACTCAGGAGGCAGAGACAGGCAGATCTTTGTGAGTTCGAGGCCAGTCTGGTCAACAGAGCTAGTTCCAAAACAGGCTCCAAAGCTACAGAGAAACCCTGTCTTGAAAAACCAAAAAAAAAAAAATCCTTCTCATGAGTGAGATAACCCAGACTCAAAAAGATGAATATGGTATGTACTCACTCATTAGTAGACTCTAGCCATAAACAAAGGACATTAAGCCTATAGTTCACAAGCCTAGAGAAGCCAAATAGCAAGGTGAACCCAAAGAAAAATATAGATCCTCCTGGAAATTGGAAGCAAACAATATTACTGGGCAAAAGTTGGGAGCACAGGGGTGGGGGTAAAGGTGGGGTTGGGAGAAGGGGAGAGGGGGAAGGAGAAGGAAGAAGGGAAGGACTGGGGAGAGCTTGGGGGAGTGGGAGGGTGGAGATGGAGGAAGGGCAGATATAGGAGCAGCGAAGAAGATATCTACATTAAGGGAGCCATATTAGGGTTGGCAAGAGACTTGGATCTAGAGGGAATCCCAGGTGTCCACGGAGATGTTCCCAGATAGGTCCTTGGGCAGCAGAGGAGAGGGTGCCTGAACTGGCCATGTCCCACTATCACACTGATGATTATCTCAAATATCACCATCGAATCTTCATCCGGCGATGGATGAAGATAGAGACAGAGACCCACATCTACATCAGAGCAACGGACTGAGCTCACAAGGTTCAGTTGAAGAGCAGAAGGAGGCAGAAGATGTGCAAGGAAGTCAGGACCTTGAAGGGTTGCTCCACCCACTGAGACAGTGTGCCTGATCTAATGGGAGCTCACCAAATCCAGCTGGACCGGGAGTGAAAGAGCATATGATCAAACCAGACTCTCTGATTGTGGCTGCCAATGGGGGTGGACTGAGAAGCCATTGATAATGGCACTGGGACCTGTTTCTACTGCATG
>JAQHUG010000272.1:1236129-1257007 GCA_028555095.1 Dicrostonyx torquatus | reverse complement strand
AGTCTCCCAAAAGCCTGTTGCTCCATAACAGTGAATCTATGCTCAAGGGAAATGAATTTAGAACTTGCATCAGCTGCACTTACCTCCAAAGCGGCAAATTTGTCCTGATAGGATTTCTTAGCATTGATCAGGTCAGTAGTTTTGTTTTCCATGAAGGAAAGCTTTTCCCTAAAGGAGTTACCGTTAGATTTCATGAATTCTAAAGAAATCTTAGTTGACCAAAGATCCTCAGTGAGGCCAGTGTTTTGTTTCTTTAGCTCCTGAAGCTCTGCATTAAGGAACTGGATTACGTTATAAATCTTTATGAGAAAAATGCAAAATGCAAGCAAGGCAGTGCGTGCTGTGGAGGGCGGGGCCAGAACCACGGCCCAGTGAGAAGCAGAGAGCGTGGGCAGGTACTCAAATCAAAAAAATTCGTTAATGAAATGTACAAATTGTTCACCCTTAGAGGGTCTGAGGTCGCAGAATTCACGATGCCGGTGCTCACGCCAGCGAGAAACAGCATAGATCAGCCAGTGGGGGCAGGGCCCGAGAGCTGTGGGGACTCCCAGCCCTGGCCGCCCGATAATGGGGACTTAAAATCACTCACATTGGGTGCCACGTGTAGCTGTATTTATTAATATAATTACCCAAGCCAGCTATCTTTAGAATATATATATTTTAATAGATGAAAGAATATAAACAAACTCACGATACCAGATCCAGGATCCCACGCTTTCCGAGGAGCGCCGGGCTAGGAGCGAGTGAGAGAGCAAGCACACGTGGCCCATCCCTTTTATACATCAGGGGGACCTGATGGTCTAACCCAAATAATTAGCTAAAGGCGGGCATGGCTATTAGCTTGATTGGCTAATACCTTTCCTCATCACACCATAGCTCATTCAAAAGGAAGGACTTGTTGATGGTCACTGTTTAGATAGCTGGATACACACTTGTCTTTCCTCTCTTCAACATGCCATGTTCACGACTTAACTTCCTGACTGTATACTGTAAGCAGCTCTCAAACAGTGGGGGGCTTGTTTGATCTGCTCCCAGTTTATCAAGCAGGGACCAATGTGGAGCCCTAAGCTTTCTCTCCATCCCGCTACATCACATCACTCCACGCTGTCAGCATTCCTGCCTGGCCTTCTGCAATCTTCTTGTCCCTGGCCATAGTAGGGTCCCCCAAAGAAACAGAAACACTGGGAACACACACACATATTTATCCTGGGACCTGCTTGTGATGGTGTTTCCACCTTATCATGTGGACCCATGAACTGAATACTGAGGCTCTATCATCCCCAAATGAACAGAACAAAAAGCAGAACTACACAGGCATGCATGTGTGCACGCTCACACACAGAGACACACTCACATACAAGAGTGAGAGTAGATTATGAGGGATTAGTAGGTGCAAGTATGGAGTCAGAGAACAGTCTGACTTCAACAAGCTGGAAAGCAGGGGTGTTACCTACGAAATACCAATCCAAACCTGGGGTCTGACAAAGTGGCAACAGTACAAGTCCTGGTCTGAGTCCAAAAGCCTAAGGTCAAGCAGCTTCGGGGGCTGCGGGAGTGAGTGGGTGTCCTTGCTCAAGACAGGACAGAAGACTCATTTTTTCTTCTGCCTTTTCTTACTTCAGTCCACAGCTGAGTGACACACCACCCACACTTGCAATAATAGACCCTCCTCACTGGGTACATTGATGCAAACACTAATCTCCTCTGGAAACCTATCACACGCAGGCCCAGGCATGGTGAGTGCCAGGCTATCTGGACATTCCTTATCCTAGTCGAGCTGACACATAAATTAACCGCCTTACTGGTCTTTCCGATCTGCCTTCCGTAGAGTGCAGAGTGAGCCTTCAGAAGCTCAGATGGGGACATAGCCTTCACTTTGGAAAAAGCTCTCCGAAGCCTCCATTTTACTTAGAATGGAGTCAGAATGTTTAAACAGAGCACTTAAAGATCCCATGTGGTCTCATCCATGGCGGGGCGACAGCTTCCTCCTGTGATACTCTGTGCTATCTGGCTACCTGCTGCTCTCTGCTGTCCCATACTTTCTAAATCTCTCTTCCACGTCTTGCATAGCAACTCCCATTCATTCTTTAATGCTGAGGCCAAGAGTCAGCCCTTTAGAAAGAACTTTTTATTACACCCTACCCTTTGCTCCAATCCAGACACACGAATTTAACCACCACATTGGTCTGTCCAGTATTGCTCTTAGTCCCTTATGATCTTAGATCCCAATCCTAATCCATAATTCAAGGGCATTTATGTAGTTGTTAGCTTCCTATTCCCCCACCAGAAAGTCAGCTCCAGCAGAATAGGGGGTCTTGATGTTTTTTCTTTTTATGTTTTAAAGTTAGCTGATACGTCCCTGCTGCTTAATGTAGGCCTGACACATAAAGGATATGGATGTCTGCTAAATAAGCTAGCAGTATAAAAACATTCTGTCACTCACTGCTGTCCTCAAGAGCCAGCTGGGACTGGAGATGCAGGCTGCAAGTTTAGTATGCATGAGCCCCCACGTTGCAGGTCCAGCACAAGAAGAGGCAGTGTCCTGCCCTGGGATGGAGAAGCTTTATTAGCCAACTTTATGCCCAAGACTCAACTTGGTCCTGTCCTTAAAACCATGCTGATTCTCACACATTCCTGAAAGAATTTTTTTTTTAAAGCTGGCCCGCCAGCTGCTAAAATTGAAGATCATGAATTTATCTTCTGCCTCAAATAAGCTCTGTGTGTCAGGCGACCCTGAACTATGTAACATGCCTGCACCTCTCTTTGGAAAGTTTGTTGAGGCTGTCTGCTTTAGAAAGGCCTCATCTGCTTCCTCTCCACCCTTCAACATCGCTGGGAGATGCTGTCCTTTGGTCTGGTTCTCTCAGTACTAGTTTGTATAAGTGAAAGGAAAACTGTTTATTTAATGTCACTTTCTTTTGTTATGGTTACTTTCAAAACCTCCTGGAGTCATAAAAAAAAAAACAAAAAAAAAAACAAAAACTTCCTTCCATGACTCATGTGTTCTGTGGGTGATGTGGTCACAGGACACGAATTTCGTTTCAGAATTGAAGAGAGCTTAGCCCCTTTGAGGCTGAGGCTGGCTTCTGTCAATCAACACACCAGGCACCTGACTACATGCTGCGCTGCTCACTGCCCCATGGAGCACACAGCACAGCGGGTGACGTCGCTAAAGGGACAGGGCTTCAGCCCAATGTACACGATAAACATGGAAATTCTCATTTGCAGCAAAGAGTTTGTCTCCTTGTTAGATTCCCTAAAATATGCCAAAATGTTTTTAGATTCAGAGCTCTACACTTTATGTCATGAATATTTCATTCCTTATCTTCAGATATTCTAGTTAGCGCGGATGCTGGGGAGAATATTTTATACCCGATAAGGAGCGATCACATTAGCATGCACGCTCCCTGTCTTAGCCGGTTTGGGGCTGCTATTACAAGATAACATAAACTAGGTGATTTTTAAACAACACGGATGTGTTATTTCTCAGCATTCTGGAACCCGCAACTCCGGGACCCAGGCAGATTTGCTACCTGACGATGCCCACTTCCTAGTTCTTAGATGATGGACTTCGTTCTCATGAAACGGAAGAGGCAAGGGAGTGCTCTGAGGACTCCTTCAAAGGGTGTAATTCTACTCACAAGGACTCTTTTTTTGTGAGTAATCACCCCCTAAAGGCCTAAAACCAGCACACTGGAAGTCTAGATTTCCACATACAAGTTTAGGGGGACATAAACCTTGAACCATAAATGCACTCAAGACCCGTTATCATGCTGGCGCAATGCTGTATCCAGCTCTGTAAACAGGCGGAGAAGGTGGGGTCTGTAAGTAGAAATGCATGGAGAGGGTTCAGAAACTAATGGCTCAGGAAGAATTAACGTTTAAGTGTTAACTAAAAGCAAGCAAAACTCCCTTGCACAAGCACTTTTCTTGGGCTGACCCCAATCAGGTGCTAGCATCTCCGATGGAATGCAGCCCTGCGCTGTGCTGTGAACAAGCTCTTCTATGATGAAGCCAACTGCAGCAGTTGCAATGACCTAGAAACAGAGGCAGATCCTGTGTGATGAAGCGACTGTCACATGGTGATGCCTGGCCCCACGGCACTGCAGAAGCCAGGAGTTTTCACTATGGCAAACTATAAAGAGTTTGGCTTAGCTTTTTGTTTTTGTTTTTTTGTTTACAACCTAAATCGAACTATCATACTTAGCACTTCCAATTTCCATGAACTCTTTTCCTTCAGGGCTTTGTGCTTTTATGGGATAGAGGTATTACCACTTTGAGCCTTAGGTAAGACACTGGTGTAGAGGTGGCTACCCCGGGCCATTGTCTAACAAGTTAGACACACGGTTCACGACTTCTCACAGAACATTTCAGTGACTGTTAGACCTGCATTTTTCGAATTCTGTGCCATTCAGGGCGAAAGGAGACGTTTCAGAACTGAGCCCTGGAGAGACCTCCACGGTGTGCAGAGGCTGGTTAACTCCACGTTCTCTAATTTAGAAGAATTTTTAAAGGATTTTATTAGAGAGGTTCTTGATTTAAAGTGGTGCTTCAGGAAGTAATCAACTGTTTTACTGTCATATTGAGATAATAGCTCCTTCTCAACCTGTATAAACTCGGATCATATCCGTATTTCGGGCTACACTCGGGAGCATGGAGCATTTGCGAACAAACTGCCTGGAAAGGGGCCTTTCCAGCTAAAAGCCCACAAGACTCATGGATCAGGCGAGAACACACACTGATCACGGAAATGAGATAAGTGGCAAATTATATCTATACCAGTTTATTTCTGATTACTTGGTAAATGAGGAAGAGAACAGGAGAGCGAGGGAGTGAAAGAAAGCAAGAGAGAAGAGGAACGAAAATACAGGGGTGCAAAAGCTACCCCAGCGATGCCCAATACAAAATGGACTTTCATTACGTGGGGACTGCCAGCTAATTCAGCTAATTTACTCAATTTAAAAAGTCATTTAAAATACTTTTGTCATTATGCTTTTTTTTAACCGGTGATTTAGTTTTCTAACCGTTTCAAAAATATGTCAAAATATTGAGATCTGGAGTTCTGGCTCTTAGGATAATTACTCATCAATTTAAGCCAGCTTTTAGAATGGAGCCATATCACCTTAGGCAAAAATTTAGGGCCAGGACAAACACTCAGATGTCACCATCACCACTGCTACCTTCACCACTTCTGTTACCATCAGTCCCATTGCCACCATCAGCCCCATCATCACCACCAGTATCACTACCACCAGAATCACCACCATAACCACAAACATGACCAGCATCAATCACCACCACCATCGCTTACTATCACCAAGTTAGCACCATTACTACTAATACCACCACCACAAACACCAAAACCAGCACCATCGTGCCACCACCATTACAATCACATTTAGACAACCACCCTGGCTGTCACTACCACACCACCACTACTCTTCAGGTCAAAATTAAACTAAACATTTCTTTTGCACTGTCTGAAAATGGGGTCTATACTTCCTTGCTTCGGGTAGGACATGAAGGGTTTCTAAAGCAAAGAGAACTTCGTAATATTGCAACAATATAATACCTTCAGTGCATTACATATTTTAGAGTACACTAACGTAGAGGTGGCTCTTGGCTCTGTGTGAGCAAAGACAACACATGATGATGCTCCATCCCCACAGCCTTTAGTCGTTGAGTTCACTGTCAGTTCCAACAGCCACCTTTCCACTCACTCATTAAATACACAAGAGCACTTCGCATCAAAGTTGGGAATGTCTTCCTTGAGGTCTGAAATAACTCAACCTTTCTGGGCATTCATTTATAAAACATGACGATGTTCTTATGGAAAGGAGATCATTTTTCTCCTTCATGTTTCATAGTCTGAAAAGAGAAGAATGTTGGGAGTTCCTTGAACTGTCCTAGCTAAGACTTGGTGGAAGCGAAGGTGAGACACCAGCCCGGTCAATCCAGCCACGCTCTCTTTCCCACCAGTCACGGTCCCCATTGACTCCAGTGGCATCGTGGAAATTCCATTCTGTACTCAAGCTATACCAATGTACTTTAAGGGAGCTTTAAAAAGACACATCTCTTTCTGAATTTCAAAACTTTCTTAATGCAAGGATTTGTAAAATTAAAAAAAAAAGTTTCAGCTCATTTTTCATTCAGCAAGGAATAAAAGCAGAAGGATGACAAATTGATATAATCAAGCCATTGAGTCAAAATTAAGATCCAGCCTGCTTTTCAAGCCCTCCAGGCACACCACTTGGCCCCCTTAATTACCCTTCAACATCTAGGTGAGCAGGGGTTTAATGTAAATAACCAACTTTCTTTCCGACGAAAATAGTGTTTACTTTACATCTCATAGAACAGCAGCATAATATGTTGGCTATATTTACAGCAATAATCATTTCGGAGATTCTGACATTTTTTTTATCACTGGCAAGGTATTCAAGGGCAGAGTTGCACACTTATCTCTCATTTGCATGAGGAAAGGCTATCAGCTCAGGCACAGGCGATGCAGGCTTTCACCTACAGATCCATCCACTCACACACTAGCTGGGTCCCTACTATGTGTTCTATGCACTAGAGATGTAGCCGTGAGAAAAATGCCCTGTGTGCTCACACATCTCATATCCTACCCCTGAGGACAATAAGTAAAAACAGTAAGTGTATGATCGGTAGGGGGAAATGTTTTGCATAAAATAAACTAGGTGTTCCCTGAATTTGTGTGTGTGTGTGTGTGCGCGCGTGTGTGTAACTATAATGACTACAGAAAAAGAGACCATAGGTTGGGGGAGGGGGCACGTGACAGGTTGAAGGGAAGAAAGGGAAGAGGAAAAAGATGCAACTATATTTTCATTACTGTTAAATAAATAAATAAAGTAGAAACAGAAAGGACAGAGGCCTTCCATTTTTCTTGATTGTTCAGGAAAGCAACCGTGGAAAGGGGACATTTGAACATTGTTTTAAATGTTGCATCAGTATATATTTACTACATATAATACGCTTTATTATGACATTTTCATATGTATTCATAGTACATTCCATCCTCGTTAATTACCCTCATCTTCTGATCTAGCTTCTGTTTCCGTGACTTTTTTTTTTTTAATCTGACCCAGTAAATTGCATTCGGTCTGGTGAGGGTTTGTTTATAGAAACATGAACCTCTTACCAGTGGCTACACTACTGAAGAAAACACCTCCGTCTCTGTCTGTCTTTTTCTCCCATTAACTTTAAAAAGTAGAGGAGCCCATGAGCTCCTACCTCTTCACAACAGAGTGCTGTGCTCCCCAGTCTTATGTTGACCTCTGTGTGCACAGAGTGTAAGAGCTATGTCATGCCTGGACGTCTGTGTTCCACAGCGCCGCCCTCTTCACACACAATTCCTCAGCTCCTATATTCTTTCCGCCCTGGTGCTGAAATGTTCCTCAAGCCTCGGAGGGAGATGATAGAGATTTTCTACTTACGGTAAGCATTCAGCAGTCACTTATTTTCAGCACTTTGGCTAGTTATGAATCTCTGCAGTCACGACGGATCACTGCAAAAGAGAAGTTCCCCTGACCAAAGTTGAGAGAAGCACTGGTTATGGGCACAGACGTAGTTATTTAGAAAGCTATTTCATGGGTTTGAACTTATTCTTGAGAGAATAATGAGGCCTTGTGACTATCTTACCAGACATGAAAAATCTGGGAACCTAGGAAGATGGAGGAGCAAAGACGAAAGCCCATCGTGTGCACACGTCAGGTATATTCAGAAGCAGCATAGGCATAAACAAAGGAGTGTGCTGGGACAGGTTAGCAAAGAGGACAAAACAGGAGATGACGTTAGAGAGGGCCATTGCTGTATGACAAGACTCTTCCTGGGGAAATACAACACACACAGTCTACTCACCCCAGCTATGGGGCCCACGACAGGCAAAAGTATTGATATGGATACCACCAAAAGCCAACTTGACAGTTTTATCAGGGTCATTTACAGAAATATGGGTGAGGGGTTACTTACAGGAGCAGAAATGATTCAAAGACAGCTGGATTACCAAAGCCCACCTCAGCATTAGTGACAGCTCACAAAGTTGAAAACATGGAGTCCACTGCATGGCCTGCAGGCAACTCAGCAGATTAGAGGGTGTCCTTTTAAGGTGCCTCAACTGTTGGACTAAACCTCTTCCAGGCAGCTTGGTTAGTTTCTGCTCCTATCAGAGCCTTTTTTATTGATTTATTTTATGTGCATTGGTGTTTTGCCATGAGTGTTGGGGTCCCTGGAACTGGAGTTACAGACAGTTGTGAACTGCCATGTGGGTGCTGAGAATTGAACCAGGCTCTGCTGGAAGAGCAGTCAGTGTTCTTAACCACTGAGCCATCTCTCCAGTCCTGCCAGAGCCTTCTTTACAGCTTTGCCTTTGTCCTTTCTCCCTCCCCCCATCCCTTGTTCCTTTCCCCTTCTCCCTGTCCTCTATCTCCTGTCTTTTGCTCTTATTCCATGCCCTTTATCCCTTGGGGGCAAAAAATCTGGGTGCTGAGAATTTGGTATTGTCTTATGCCACCTTCAAGCTCCTTTCAGTGCAGGTTGTGGCAAGGGAACTCTTTTTCAGGGAGACTCAATGGGATTCTCTGATGGGTTGGAACAGGGGTCAGAAGAGAGGAAGTTAAAAATGACTGATGGCTTATGTCTGTGCACTGGGAGGCAGACTGCTGCCAGTACCAGCAAGACAGAGTTGGGAGTAGAGTAGATGCAGGGAGGGATCATCAGTCATGCGGGATTCGGTTAGAAGTTTCTCCTAGAAGTACAGAGGGAGGGGACAAGTAGGCAGCTTGATTTGTCAGTCCAGAATTCTACAGTGTGATCAGATTTTGAATCTGAAACCATGGAACTACCTGAGGTTAGCAACTGAAAACAGTGTCCCAGGATGACACGGGATCTTCCAACACAAGGAGAAGATGATGAGGAACTGGCAGAGGTTGAAGACAGATACTGGAGTCTCTGAGGGACACATTATTCAACTGTGACAATGGAAAGTCACACCACATCACCAGTTGTGCTGTGGGAGCTCTTTCAGCCAATAGCCTGTAAGATATCAGCCCACTTGGGCGTGGTCTCTTTGGCTTGAAAAAGCAGTGGTAGCCCTGTGCTCCCTCTCTTGCTTTTGACTCTGCTTCCGACTACCAGACTCTTTTCCTGGTCCTGCAGAGGGCTGTTGTCTTGGATGGTTGTTGCATGAGGAACGGCTGTGTCCCACCGTCCAGCTCCCGGTGCCCAGAACAGATGGGTTGTGTTCCCGGCACCCGGCTAGCTTACACCCAAAATAACCACACGAAAATTGTATTAATTAAATCACTGCCTGGCCATTAGTTCTAACTTCTTCTTGGCTAACTCTCACATATTATTTTAACCCATATCTAGTAATCTGTGCATCATCACGGGGTGGTGGCTTACCAGGAAAGATCCTAACCTTAGTCCATCTCAGGTCGGAGAAATATGGCGTCTGCCCCAGTGCCTTCTCTCTCCCAGCCTTCCGTTCTGTCTTCTCCACCCACCTATGGGCTGCCCTATCAAAAGGTCAAGGCAGTCTCTTTATTCAACCAATGAAAGCAACAGAAATATAGAAGCACCCTCCTACACCAGACGGTGATCTGTAAGTTTTTCTTTTAAATAAATAACCCTTTTCTTTGTCATAATTCCAAACTGGTGTGGGATTGTTTTGTGACTTACTCCTTTAAGTTACAAAGCAGAAGTCTTCAGTCAGCCTGGTCAGTGAGATGGAGTGAAGAAAGAACAGGGAGCTTGAGGAGACTCAAAAGAAAGCAGTGGCCAGCAATTGGCAAATATCCTAATTCATCACCAGTTCAGCTGGTAAGGTGGTGGGTGTCTTAGCTAATACTAACTGTCATCTTGACACAACCTAGAATCACTTCAAAAAAAAAAAAAGAGACCCAGTTAATCTTTATCAGGGTTATTTGTAGATATACAAATCTCTCAGTGGTTTTCTTTATTGTCTCAGTTGATGTAGGAGAGACCAGTCCACTGTGGGTAGTACCATTTCCTTGGCAGGTAGTCCTGGGTGATATAAGAAAAGTAGCTAGCCAGGAGCCTGTGAGACACCCAGCAAGCAGACAGCATCCTCCACAGTTCCTACTGTACTTGCTTGGCTCTGCATGAGTTCCTTGGTCGGAGGTAATGCCACATGGAATAACAAACAGGTTTGCCTTCAAGTTTCAGTCTTGAATTTCTGCCTGCCTTCCCTCAGTGATGGGTTGTGGCATGTAAGATGAAACAAACCCTTTTCTCCCCAGCTTGCTTCTGGTTGCAGTATTTTTATCTCAGCAAGTGACTGAAACAGCAGTTGGCACTAGTCTAGCTCTCCCCAGCAATCACTACGAAATGTTGCCATACCACAGCCGAAACAACAAAGGATGCCCTTGTTATATTTTTCACAAACAACTTGCACAACTCTCTGATTGACCCAGAGATACCAACAGTTAGTATTTAACAAAATGCCAAAATGTACACTCACTGGATCAAGTGTCCATCGCCATCGTGCACTGCATTATCTTGTTGTTTCAGCAATCATGTCAATGGTTATGCATTGGCCACATTCCTAAATGCTGGTCCAACTCTATAATTTAAATACATATCATACTAATAGCGTCATTGTGCCAAAGCCAAGGGGTTATTTGGTGGTTGGAGTTTCCCTTCTTCTTGAAACACAAAGAGGCTCTTTCTGCTGCTGCCCAGGATGCAGGTGTAGCATTGGAAAATGCCTCAAAAATTCCACCCATTCATTTGCCTGGGAAAAATAACTAATTTCTTAAGTTGTAAAAATATACTTGCTCCTCCACATGAGTGGGCGGAGGGAAACGGGTAAAAATGCACTGTTCCCAGCTCATTTGTTTATGTAGTGTAACCATGAAAACGTTTCCAAATAAACCGCCTGAGAGAATTAGGCTGCATTTTGCTCCGACATGTCAGTCTTCTTTGTTGTTTTATGCTGAACTTCACCTGCATACATGAGAGCTGGGTGAAACCCACTTCTGTCCATTTAGATTTTGTCTTTTTCCAAGTGTCACCTGTTATGGATGCATGTCTAGAAAAACCCAGACATCTTCTTCAAATCAGAAGTGCATTGAATTTGGAGCAATTAGCGCCTTTAACTACCAAAGTGGGGAGTGCTCATGGTGCCACATGTGAGAGCCCTAGACACACGCAAAGTATCACCGAGCATCTCGACAGTGTCTGGACCTGACCTTGAACCTTCAGTGGCTGCCACTGGAAAAAAAATGGCTTCAATTACAACTTGTACTGTTCTTTTGAATCCAGAGTAAATGGCTCTAAAATGAGATACTTACAACAGGGCTATTGTTTGATATCATGGGCCATGAAAGGAAAGGTATTTTAACACTAACTGCTCCTCGTCCTGGTCTTACTGACTTCCCTGATGCAAAGTAGGAATGTCTGATTCCCTTACTAGAGGGGTCAAAGACATGATGTGAGAGCTTTGCCTTGGACACTTGCATGGCTCCTGCCAATATTCTGCTTTCTGTTTCTTGGCTAGATCTCTTGGTGCTGTGCAGAAGGAGGCATTGAGGATGTTAAAGCATCCTTGTGTGAACTACTAAAATTAGCCTCACGTTATCCGTGACTCTCAATTTCCCTACCTCCTTCATCTCAAATCTGGCATGTGCATTACCTGCCTGGAAGAGCGAACTGCGGCCGAGGTGAGGCTGTGCATCCTGGAGCCCATCCTGCCGGCATAAGCAAGGAACCCTCTTGTCACTTAAGAACAAGCCCAAGCTGGCCTTTAGAGCAGTGGTTCTCAACCTGTGCATTGCAACCCCTTGCTGGGGGGCAGGGTCAAACAATTCTTTCACAGGGGTCAAATATCAGGTACCCTGCATATCATTATCTGCATTATGATTCGTAATAGTAGCAAAATTACAGTTATGAAGTAACAATGAAATAATTTTGTGGGGGTGAGTCACCACAGCATGAGGAACTGTATTAAAAGTGTCACAGCATTTGGGAAGTTGAGAACCACTGCTCTAGAGGAAGGAGAATCCTGGATGAGGGACCTGGGTCCTGAACTGCCCCTAGCCCCCTCAACCTATAGCAAATGAGACAGTTTTTCCAGGAGAGTCAGACAGGGACCAGGCCAGGGCACTCCCGGCTGCCAAGCCCAATGATCTGGGTTTGGAATATCTTCTTATAGACAATGGCTGCCCCACAGGAAAAAGTAGGTATGCCCAATGCTAACACCAACAGGGCCTCGATCTCCTCCTTCTTCCTTCTCATTAAAGGAACACTGCCTCCACCAATCCTTTTGTTAGAAACTGCCTAGTCTGTTGTAAGGTGACAAGATGAACTGTGAACACTGGGAAATTTCTCTGGAAAAGGTATACTAAGAAAAAAAAAAAACATGAATTTTCATCTGGAGCCCACGTGTTGAAGGAACTACAAACCAAAAGCCGCAGTGATAAGATACTCCGTAGAACGACCTGCAAAATAAAGAATAAAGTTAAAATCTGCCAGCAGCAGAGAGCACATGCTCTTGGGGCAAGCTGTTCTCCTTCTCCACTAAGCTTTGTGGGTCTGAAGCACCAGAAACAGGATGAAGAGGGGGGCATTGTGTTTCTTTTTCCGGGTCCCACCTGCAGAAGTCTTAGGTGAGTCGGGGGAGAGCCCAGGGAACATTGCAGAAGAGAGGGCGGAAAGAATGTAAAAGTCAGAGAAGTCTTGTGTGACTGCCATGAGAATAAGTCTCGCTGGGAACGTCAAAAGCTACACCCATCAAGTCTTATCAGCGTGACTGCCTAAACCTGAGCTGAACAAGAACAGCAACAATAGGCATATCACAGCGGATGGGGGAAAGCCCATGAGGCTTCAACCAATCTCATTTTATGTCTTTTGAGATGCCAACCGCCACCTGGCTTACATTCCTCCTCACAGGCCCGGGTCTAGATGTTAGGAACCCCACACCCTCTCCTCTGTCCTTCCAGTTTTAGGTAAGGCTGCCTCCTGTGTTTATACTGTCTATGTAAGTACTGTAAGTATTGTTGGCACTCCTTGGATTCAGGTGGTTGGGAAGCTTCTAGAAGCTGAAAGGTGATACCAGATAAATCATCATGCAAACAACAGGTACAGAAAAAAAAAAGGGAAGGAGGAAGGAGTCCAGAGCTTATGAACCAGCTGCAGTACCAACATCTATCTGTCTGTCCAGAGAGAAGGTTTGTCTAAGAGAACACTTCCATGTGACAGGGCCCTAGAACTTAGTAGACCCTGAGACCTTATCACAGCTTACTCAGTGGTGGAAAGACCATTCAGGCTGTAAAACTCGGCATGCAGACAGCACCACCTGTCAAAACTAAAACAAAGGCCTAATCAATCCATGAAAGTCCAGAGTTATACCAAAGTCTCTATATGTATTAACCTCCCTTTTCGGCTCTTGTAGTTCTGCTTCTGACAAAATGTTCTTGTTAACTGAAGTATGTCAACCCAGAATATGGTTTTTATACTTAAATGCTCATCCTGAGAAACGCTAGGGGTGACACTATGGTCTCAAACATCTAGTGTGGTTACCAACCAGCTAGTAAAGACTTGCCACTGGCTTAAACCCATGTTCAAGCAGTCTTCTCTGGTGAATACCCATGGCACATACAAGGGTCTCTGCAGCAAAGTACATGCCAGCTTGGGCTATGACCCTGACTGCTCCTTGACTTGCACATCTTAGGGATCACTGATCCAGAAAGACTCCTCTCTTTCTAAAACGAAAAACAATCCAGGGTGAATTCAGTGTACATTTTACTCAAATACATATGATGGGGAAACAATAGCATAAGAGTGTTAATTCCAGAAGATGGGAGCCAGCACATGCTGACGGGGGAGTAGGCAGATGAAGCTCCACAGCAGCCCTCAAAAAACAAGGGAAGAGCCAGATCCCCGACAAGAGAGAGTCTGTGTAGGTTGTTCAGATCATTAGATTAGACTGAGGTGACCGGGCTTGGGGTAATATCGCTTTTAAGAAACAAGTGGGAGAATTATCAAATCTCAGTGAGGATCTAAAGGAAATTGCCGGCTTTCAGTCACAGGACAATTTAAGGCATCTATTTACAGGCAGACCGAAAAGTGCGGATTGAAAGATCTCCATGCCAAGCAAACAGTACCAGTAGCCCGCCCAACAGCATCAGCCTGTGATACACACACCTCATCAGTTTTAGAAAGTACAGATTAAAAACTTTTATCTAATCATAATGAAAAGTATCAACTTGTAACAAACTAAAACCTGAATGCTACCTCCTGGATATGATTAAGAGAGTCTAACTTAAAAAAAAAAATCACCAACATCATACTTTCATTAGTTGTTCAAGACTAAACTAGGTCAGGGACCGGGCTTGGAACTCAGAGGCAGAGCACTTGCCTAGTGTGGGCCCTTGATTCCATCACCACACAGCACTGCGGGAAGAGAAGAAAGTGTTGGTGGGGAGGACATATGGATAATCTACTCTCATTTGATAATGAAACAAGCCCAACAGTTCCACCACATGAATTTACACACCACAAGCATGGCAGTATTGCTATAAAAATCTTATGTCTGTGAGGTGTCTGAGGTTCTTTGATTTGACCATCCCCTATCAGATATGTATTTTATCATCTATCTGGTGAAATATTTCATATTTCATTCATTCTTGAACATACATCATATTATATTTAACACTTTTTTTTTTAAAAGAAAGGAAGCAGAGGAACACAGCAGTTTGAAGACTACAATTGCTGAAGTAAAGAACTTGAGTGTATGATGTGAGTTCTGATTGGGTTCTACCCAAGGAAGCTTCATGAGCAGTTGATCAGATTAAACCTTCATTAGGAGCACAGGAATAAAGCATTTGAGTGACACAGAATGACTGGAAATTCTTAAAACATACATAGATGAAAGCAAATCTCTCACGAATGATAGTGCCCTTCTTACCAGTGTCTTTGGTAGCCACAGGCAGTAGAACATTTTTAAATCAAAGGGAAGAGCTGATGGGGTCAGCATAAAACCCAAAGGGAAGTTCTAGCTTCCATGAGACCCCACAGTTTGTCTGAGACGCTACAGCTTGTCTCCCCAGAACCCACAAAAGTATCTGATCCTCAAGATCTCATGTCAGTGGTATTGAGAGGGCAGAAATGCAACCTGACTGGTGTTGAGAGATGAGTCTTTGTAAAGTGATTAGATTAGCTCAAGCCATCGGGATGCGGCCCCATGACACAATCATTGAATTCTGCTGGCCTTGTAGAAAGGAGAGAAACCCAACACCTAGAGCCACACACTCCTGCATGATGCAATCCGGAGGGGCTCACCAAAGCTTTACACTGTGCTCTCTGGATCTTGCACTTCCAGGATCACCCACCTAAGCAAATCCCTGCTCTTTATAAAGTAGCACACCTTTCGGTTTCGTGATAGTAACTTAATAGCTGAGTAGAACGGGTGGGAAGGGGGGAGCCTAGAAATAAGTGAAGAGATGAGGTGACAGCAATAGAGGGGAGGGAGATCTGAGGCCGGAGACTGCAGGCGGAGGCAGTCGAAAGAACATCCCAGCAGGGCAGTAGACGAGGAACACGTGAGGACCTGTACATCTCCAGGGTTTAGTTTATAGCGATTCACACTGCTAGAATGCAAACCACCCTCCATGATCTTCCCGGCCTTTACCCCTTTCATCTTCTGAATGTGTGTCTGTGGGTGGGGGTTGGGTGAGGAGTGTTCTCACCCAACTTGATACCAGTTAAAATCACCTGGAAAGAAGGTCCCTCAGCTGAGAAAACACCCCCCTCAGTGTGGCCTGTAGGTAAGTCTGTGAGAGCATTCTTTTTGATTGATGGTCAGTGTGGTAGGGCTGAGACCACTGTGGACGGTGCCACCCATGGGCAGGTTGGTTGTATAAACAGCTGAGTAATTCACAGTAAGCAAGCCAGTAAGCAGGGTTCCTCTGTGGACTTGATTTCAGTTATTGCCTTCAGGTTTCTGCCTTCAGCATCCGTGTGACTTCTCTTCTTGACTGACTATAAACTGTTAGCTGAAATAAACCCTTTGCTACCTCAAGCTATTTTGTTTGGTCATGATATTTTTCTCAAGACAATGGTTAGCAAACTAGTACAGTTATCAACTTAAAGACCTTGTCTCCCCATGCAGTGGTCATTTGAAGTGCTGGGGCTTAGGATGTCACCGTCTTTTCAGTGCGAATTGGAGAGGAACACAGTTCAGCCCACGAAAGTATATTTTTATAAATAGTTTATAGACAGGGCTTGCCGTATATTTATGTAGTAAAACTCTAAATTGTTCATTAGCCATTTCCTTCATTAAAAGCCTTTTGCATCGGGCTTGGATCTGTCATTCCAGGACTCCAGAGGTTAAGACAGAAATTATAGATCATACTGGGCTTTATGTCTGAAAAGATAAATAAGTAAATAAAAGTATAAGCATCTTTTTCTTGTGAGCTTTAACCTTTTTCTATATTCCAAATAATAACCGAAGTTTCAGAGTCTAACCAGCATTCCCTTCTCACATCTCTATCTCCTTTCCTCCAGGTGACCATATGGCCACTCATTCATCAATCCTGTTTATGTAACAAAGACCTCTAAATCTGGGTCCTGAGCTTGGGAGGATGTTCCTGGCCAGCAATCTTCTAGCATATTGTCACACATCGATGCTAGAAAACCAAAGCATCCTGACCTCTGTCAAGAAAAAACAACTTTCTCTCCAAGGAGAGTACCATGTTGTGATGTCCTAGGACGTGAAACACTCCCTCCGGGAGGGAGGAAGAAAGCTAGTAACATCTAGGAAGTTACATGAACTTTCAAAACTGTTGAAGCTCAGAAAACTACTTCTGTGGCCAATTCTTCTTTGCATCTTTCCTCATAAACAAATGTGTGGAACACCTTTTATTCAGTACTGCGATCTTTCTAGCAAACATTGAATGTCAGGATGGTTTCAAGAACTCCCGAATTTGCATTTGGTGTCAAGAGTGAAGGTAGTTTTGTGTGAACTGGACATTGCACCATGACACTCCTATTTCTTTCAGGCCTATCTTAGAAAAGAATTACTTAGTTACAGGCTCTTCAAAAAACATCAACAAAATAATGAAATACACTGTTGGCAACTGACATGCAGCATCTTAGCTGCATCATATTCCTGAAACGCCGTAAACTCGGAAATAGCATCATTGGTTGCTGTGGAACCAGTTACACAATGTTAAGCAAATAAAAACCAATAAACAGCCCATAAACCAAAGCCGGTTCATTCCCAAAGTCAGTAAAGCAGATACACTTCCAACTGGATTGAGATGAATAAAGCTGCAGAAGGCACAAGCTCTGTATTCAACATAGAGGCTTAGTAAACCTAACAGGAAAAGGACACGTGTTGTGGCTTGAGTGTGAAACGTCCCCCATAGGCTCACATGTTTAAACACTTGGTCTCCAGCTGGTGGGGCCGCTATGGAAAGTTGTGAAACCTTCCAGAAATCCAAGCTTGCTGGAGGAAGTTGGTCATTAAGGGTGAGCCTTGAGATATGATGCCCTGAATCCACTTTCTGCTTATGTTCGTTGATTCATACATCGATTTATGATGTCTTGACAGCAGACATGTCTGATGAACTGTGGTGTGCATGTTTCCACCACTGAGTTCGTACTGTGTGTGTGCACACAGTTTCAGGAGTGGGTGGTTGCTGTAGTAAACCTGACCATGTACTATCTAATAAGACTTTGGAATGGGTTTGTAGAGGGAGTGTGGAAGAGTTTGGAATTGGAGGCTAGGAAATCCCTAGAACTCTTGAACAGAACTTAACGATTCTGGTGAAAATTAAAAAGAGCAGATTGTTGAGAGGATTGTGACTGGTGGAAATACCATCTCCTAGCACTTGAGAGGATTTCAGAGGGGAACATTTCTGGAGAACTGGGGCAAAAGGTCTTTTGTGTTACATTCTGTCCAACAATTTGGCTGCATTCTGCCTGTGTCCCGAGAACTTGAATGAGAATGAATTTAAAGGCAATGAACTAATACATTTGATAGGGGAGAGCTCAAAACAGGATTGAATTCAGGATGTGACATTATTACTGCTTAGTCCTCTATCAAGGTCTAAGAGCAACAAGTAGAACCATAAAACATGCAAATGCTCAGTTTGGTGGAGAAAGGAATTAGCTTAAAGTTCTAGACAAAAATGAGTTCTGGGAAAACCGCTCTAATTATTAAAGAGATAAGCACCATTAGAAAGAAATACTGTGCCTTATACTGGGACGATAGACACGGTGCCAAAGGGCAAGACCACACTTATTCAAAGCTCCATCTTGTGCAAATGCAAATTAATTAGAAAGGAAAGCACAAAACTAAGATGTCACTGAAAAGATTCCTTGCTTGAAAAATGCCATCTAGGAAACTATTTCTCCAGGGTCCGCACACAGAGGGTGGCACAACTGTGGTCCAAGCAATGGAATCTCAAGCTGGCAGCAGAACTTGGCAACGTGGTCCATATGGTTTCACGTGGAACATGAAAGTGTAAGGGGATCACAGAAGTGTGGACCAAAGTTTCTGAAGGATTCTGAGGCCAGAATATATGACAGGGTCAGAGTTCCTGCAAGGGGGCCTTGAGAAACCACTGTGTGAGACTGTAAAGATTAAGTCCAAGTTACAATGGAGACATCATGATGTTGGAGATGCCAGGACTGTGGAATAGCTATTAAAGAAAGCTGCAGGTGTGAAGTAGAGCCTGCCAAATCGAGAAGTTGTGTGCTCCAGGGGGAAGAGGTGGAGGAACAGGGCTTCTGAAACCCTTTGGAGCCCATGTGGTTCCATTAGAAGGCTTACATGCCAGACATGGAGTAGAAGGATATGGTGATTGCCCTGTTGGGTTTCATTTCTGAGTTGTCCTGATCTCTCCTTGTTCTGTCCCTATACGTCCCTCTGTATCATTTTATGTTGCAAGTCTGTAACTTGCTTTTCTTTTCGTTTTTATTTTTTTATTTTTAATTTATTGACTGGTTGTTTATATATGGGCGCATGTGTGTGAATTGTGTAATTTGTTTTTTAAAACACCTTGCATAGGTCCATTGCTAAACTATTGCCTGGAATCTCAGAAGAAACTTTGGACTTTTGTTAAAGACGATTGGGATTCTTTTTGTGTTGGAGTGAATGCATTTTCATTATGAGACAGGATGAGCTATTGGGGATCAAGGGCAGGATGCTGTGGTTTGGATGCAAAGTGGTCCCTTCCGACTTATGCATTTGAACACACAGCCAGTGACACTGCATTTGAGAAAATGTGAAGCCTTTCAGAGGTGAAACCTTGCTGAAGGAAGTGAACCTCTAGGGACAGGACTCTTATAGCCCCGCCTGTTTCTGCTTGCTCTCTGCTGCTGTCTTTCTGTGGAATTAGTGTCACCAACTGCCTTCCGCTCTGGCCACAGTGACTTCCCTGCCATGATAGACTGATGCTCAGACTGACCCAGGATGGACCCTTCTTCCCTAACTTTCTTTCGCCGGTATTTCATCACAGCAAGGAGAAGATGAACCGCTGAAAAGAGTCTTTTCACCAAGTAATGCTAGGAAAATCTGTTTGCTGCCTGCGAGTGTCATTTTAATCTGAACTTTGTGCATTGCAAATATTAATTTGAAATGGATCATGCACCTAAATGTAAAACCAGAATTTGAAATGCATTCAGAATAAGATAAAAGATGAAAACCACAGTGAGCTTTTAGTCAAGCCAAAAGACAAGCATCACTAAAGAAAAATCTCATGTTCTATACTAGGACAATGAGAGCAATCCCCTAAGAAAGCTCCACCCATTCAGGGCTCCATCTTGTAAAAGTGCCCAAGTCCTATGGAGTCCTGAAAAGAACTCAGCCAAGAGTTCTCTTCTTTAAATCATTCCCTCAGTTATGTGTATGGAGGGGGAAGTTGTGCATGTGTACGTGGGTGCCTGCAGACTCCCTGGAGTTGAAGTTACAGATGCACTGTGCTGCCTTATGTGGGTGCTGGAAACAAAACTCAGGCTCTCCAAAAGAACAGTAAGTACATCTGACCACCTAACTATCTCTCTGTAGCTATTCACAAATCTAGCCCTACAGAAAGTACTAGAAGAAAAATTCCAACCCTAGGAAGCTAGTTACATCCATGAAAACACAGTCAATAGGTAACCTCACACCAGCAAACCCCAAAGAAGGGAAACACAAAACACTACTACCACCACCAATATATATATATATATATCTCAGGAATTAACAATCACTGATCATTAATATCTCTTAATATCAATGGTCTTAATTTGCCTATAAAAAGACACAAGTTAACAGAATGGATATGAAAACAGGAACCATCCTTCTGCTATATAGAAGAAACACACCTTAACCTCAAAGACTGACATTACCTCAGAGTAAAGGGTAGGGAAAGATTTTCCAATCAAATGGACCTAAGAAACAAGTGGGTGTAGCTATCCTAATATCTAACAAAATTGACTTCAAACTAAAATTAGTCAAAAGAGACAGAGAAGGGCATTTGATACTCATCACAGGGAAAATCCATCAAGATGAAGTCTCAATTCTAAACACTCACATATGTAAAAGAAACAGTACTAAAGCTTAAATCACGCATCAAACCGCATACACTAATATGCGTGTGGACCAACACCCCCACTCTCACCAATGGACAGGTCTGCCAGACAGAATATTAACAGAGAAGTAAGGGACCTAACAGATGTTATAAGTCAAATGAGCTAAACAGACATCTATAGAACATTTCACCCAATCACAAAAGAATGTAACTTCTCAGCACCTCATGGAACCATATCTAAAATTTACCATATACTCGATAACAACAACAACAAAAAAAAACCCTCAGCAGATTAAAAAAAATTGGAGTAAATCCCTGTATCT
>JAQHUG010000272.1:1207743-1231944 GCA_028555095.1 Dicrostonyx torquatus | reverse complement strand
AAATAAATAAATAAATAAATAAAACATGCATAAAGTTGTATTCTTTAAATAGGTACAGTTTATGTATGTCAATCATACCCCAGTAAGGCTGCTGAAGCAAAGAGCCATTAGTCAGTGATATGAGGTAAAAATTAAGAAGAATGCCATCACGCAATTTGAAAAAATGTCATGTTCTCTGTGTCAAGGGCTCACAGACTAGATGACAGGATGAAGCTAGGTCCAGTGCATTAGAGGAATTCAAAAAAAGTGAGAAAGTCTCAAAGATGAGGTCAATACCCAGTCCAGGAAATGGGAAAAATCTGAGCAGAGGAGCAGTGCTCAAAAGAAGCTCTGAACTGTTTAAACAAAGTGGGCCGATGAGTGTGGTGATTTGAATGAAAATGACCCCACAGGCCATAGGGAGGGGTGCTATTAGTACATGTGGCCCTGTTGGAGCAGACACAACTTTGTTAAAGGAAGTATGTTACTGGGGGGTGGGTTTTAAGGTTTCAAATGCTCAAGCCAGGCCCTGTGTCACTCTCTCTTCCTGCTGCCTGTGGATCCAGATGTCTAGAACTCTCAGCTACCTCTCCCATACTATGTCTGTGTGTATGACACTGTGCTTATCGCCGTGATGATGACAATGGACTAAACCTCTGAAACTGTAAACCAGGCCCAATTAAATCTTTTCCCTTATAAGAGTTGCTGTGGTCATGGTGTCTCTTCACAGCAATAGAAACTCTAACTAAAACAACAAGGATAGATAAATTCTTGATGGCCGAGTCACCTGAACAAATTCCATTTTCCGGAAACCTGACTGACTGAGTTAAGTGCACCATTCTCTCCCTTATGTATATTAAGTCTGGCTGTACAGATATTCAGATTTTCAGCTTCAGTAATAATCACATATTATCATTTTTAATACAAATCCATGTTTGAGAATCCTCTCTTCTTATAGAGTACAAATTATTTTAAAATCCTTGAACTGTTTACACAACAAATACTGTAATATCTACATATAGATCTGTGGAATCAGCCCCTGGAAGGTTCCTTTCAAACTGAAGATCTTTTTATGATAGTTGAAAGATCAGGGATTTTTTTTTTTACCTCTGAAAGTAGCTTGTCCTGTATGTATTTTAATTTAAAGTTTATGCTTACAATTATGTAAGAATTGTACATTCAAATAACATTATATCAAACATCTAGGAAAAAGAAAGATTGCTCATGTTTAGACCACACTAAATATCTATCAGTAGTATTTGGATGGTTACTTGTAGAATTTTAGTACACTTTTGAGCTTCATGGTGACTAAGATACTTAAGTTTGGGGGCTGGAGAGATGGCTCAGAGGTTAAGAGAACTGACTGCTGTTCCGGAGGTCCTGAGTTCAATTCCCAGCAACCACCCAGCAACCACATGGTGGCTCACACTGATCTATAATGAGATCTGGTACCCAGAACACTATATACATAATAAATAAATTTTTAAAAAAAGATACTTAAGTTTTTCTTCCCCATGAAGACAGTCCTGTGAGTTCAGAAAGCTCATGAGTGAGGTGATGAGGTCACTTCCACTGTATGTCTAGGGAACTCCATCTGCTCAAGTACAAGGGCTTTATAGTGCATTGTATGAAACCAGCATCCTCCTCAGTGAGCCAGGACCCTGGGTTTGTGTGTGCAGTACACATATTAATTCTCCGTATCTTTCTCACATGGACAAAGGAGACAAAGGAGAGCGAAGTTAGTGATACACAGCATTCTAACTCACTTGACAGCAAGCATGCCAATGCTCTCCACTCCAAGCCAACCAGTGGAGAGCTAAGCACTAGTCATTCCTGTCTGGACTCTTAGCAAGCTTCCTGAGCGCGGCTTCCTGCTAGCCAGCTTTGGTGATGAAGGGGTTTTTCAAAGGAACTGGGTGAATCTGATGAATGTTAATGACATGGTTCCAAACCTTCTTTAGCCAATCCATTTGCAGCTGTTACCCGAGTTATTTAGTAAATGCCTGAAACAGCTGTCAACATTCTGTGAGGGAAGCTCTTCAATCAATGAATTGACAGAAATGCAATACTTGGAATATTCAGAGCAGAAGGCAAGAGAACGTAATATACATCTATTTAGTGATGGAGCCAGCAATGAAAGGGAGGGATTGATACTGTGGATTTGGAAGCACTGAAGAGAATTCCATGCTCCTGGGCATAGAAAAGAGAGCCGAGTGCAGTTCTGCGTGGGAGACTGAAAAAGTCAAATGGGGTGTTCGAGTGTCCTAAGGATATGAGCAATGTTATTTTCTACCGATAAGAATGCTTGCAGTGGGGCCGAGTAGCATTGTAAATCATATTTTAATTAAAATTTTAGTGCTTGTTGATGTTATTTTTTATTGTCTCAATAAAACATTTTTTTAACAGATGACATCTGGACATTTTGTTCAAGTCTCTCTCCCTTCTCTATAAAATTCTTCAGTAAATTTAATTGTCAAGAAAGTCATCTGACTGACAACTGCAGAAAACGAAACCTTTTATTCAGTGTGATAGTTTGGGTTTTGAAAGTTCCCCCAAGGCACATGTACTAAAGTCTTGATAGCCAGGTGGCATTATGGGGAGATGGAATCTGTGAGAGACAAAGCCTAAAAGGAGGTCGTTTAAGTTATTGGAATAGTAAAAGGAGGTCATGGGATCCTGACCCCGGTTATTTCTTTTGTCCCTGGTCATCAGACGAGTGGTTTTGCCCCACCACACATATTCATTCCCACCTGCCTTAACACGGTCCAAATGTTACATAGACTGTAGTCCCGCAAAACGTGAGCCGACCTTTCTCTTTGAACACTGATTGTCTAGGGTACTTGTTAGAGTGATGGAAAGATGACCCTCAGCCTCTGAGTTTAGAAAAGAATGTTTTCTGTGATACTGTTGGCCTCCCTTCTACCGAGAAGATATCTTTTTTTTTTTTTTTTTTTGGTTATCTGAGACAGGGTTTTTCTGCAGCTTTGGAGCCAGTCCTGGAACTAGCTCTTGTAGACCAGGCTGGGATATCACTTCTTAAGAGAAGTTTTAGGTCAGGTTTAACTCACTGTAGTGTTTGCTTTGGATCTAGGTATAGCCCTGTGAGGCGGACAACCATCTACTGGAGCAGATCTTCACAATAGAAATTAAATTGAACCAACTGAGTAGGATCTTCCAGACGTAGCCATTTTGGAACTCTGGAGTCCACGGAAAATCTCAAACTTCCAGAGAATTACAGTTAAACTTTGGTCGATTTCAGCTTCCAACAGCAGTAGTGGAGACTCTGTAGCTGTGTTTACAGTGGTTGTACAGCTTCCAAGAGCCCAGGTAGGTAATATGGACCTGTCCTTCAAACTCAGAGGCTCTCCTGACTGCTGCTTCTCATCTCAGAGGTGCAGGCACAGAAGCAAGCTGCCATCTTTGGAGTCCTGGAAGTTGTGGGTCAGATGTCCTCCCTTCATTCCGAAATAGCGTCCGAGAATTTAAAGGACCAGTGACTTTTGAATTTCCTTCGTCTTCTTTTTCTTTGTGCTTTGTTCTTGAGTCAGATGATGAAGACAGTCAGAATGTGTATGAGGAAATTAGAAAGTGACTGGTACGCCCAGGAAAAGGTGCTGTTAAGGAAAGCCCTGAGCCATGTCTGGGTCTCTGGCTCTACATCCAGGGTCTGAGTTGATGTCCCCGGCGGTTGTTATTGAGGACCATGCAGATGACTAGGGTCTGGTGGACCACCTCAGACCATGTCAGTATCCGAGAACTGAGCTACGCTAGGACCAAGTTGAGCAGGGTGGCTGATGCTGCCACTTGAAGTCATAGAAATGTCCAGGCACTGGCTGCTGCCTAGGGCCATGTCTAGGTTTGTGGCCGTGCTGGGGCCGTGTCTTAGGTAGTGTCTGTGGCTCCAGTTGCCACTGAGGGCTCTGTAGTTGTCTGGTATCTGGTCAAAAGGGAGAAGGCACAAGAATCTGAGCCCACTCATTTACTCACTCGGAATCTCATAAAAACACTGAACTGGAAGCTGTAATATATTCACAAAGGACCTAAGGCAGACTCCAGAAGGCCCTGTGTGTGCTTGTTTAGCTTCTGTGAGTTTTGATCACATGAATTAGGGAGGCATCTTTATCACGTTTACACATCTTCATTGATACTTTCCCAAGCAATACAAATATAAATGGTGAGCTAGCAGTACAGCTCAGTGGTAAGGCCTGCTTAGCATTCACAGGGCCCAGGGTTTGAACCCGAGTACTGCAGAGAGGGGTGCATGGATAGAGAGATGGTCGACAGATTGATGGATATGGAGGAAAACAACCTCATCACATAATCACACTGTAATGTGTAATGGC
Organism: Dicrostonyx torquatus; assembly: GCA_028555095.1. Classification (NCBI taxonomy): domain Eukaryota; kingdom Metazoa; phylum Chordata; class Mammalia; order Rodentia; family Cricetidae; genus Dicrostonyx; species Dicrostonyx torquatus. The sequence goes on along the minus strand of JAQHUG010000272.1, from coordinate 1,227,622 downwards.
CAGTCCTGCTTAGGACTGTCAAATACATTTAACTGTCAGTTTCTATAGAAAGTACACACAAACGTAGTCACAAAAATCTCAGTTAGTGCACATTCTCAATTCAGGTGAGGGAACAACATTACAAAATTGTAAGTTAATACCCTCAGGACTTTAAAAGTTATAGAATAATCTAAAGATGAATATTAGCTACTGAAGAAAAGTGGAGAAAGGCAAAAAGGCCAACCACCAGGTCAGGAATACCATCTATAGAGAGCAGACATGGCCCATGTCCTTACAGTCTTTGAAAAGGACCTCAAATTCCTCTCAACTAGTCATTTAGTGGATCCTTAAGACCTCTCTGCAGTGTGCTGTCTCAAAAGCTGTAGGTTAACTTCCAATTTCCATTCCAACTTCCTTCCTCCTAAAGCATCTATGGAGACTGAAGACGTGGTTCAGCTGGGAAAAAATATGCTTGCTTTGCACACACGAGGACATGCATTCCACCCCCAGACTCCCAGGAAAAGCTAGGCGTGGTTATATACGTTTGTAATCACATACTCCTGGAGTGGGCATGGGGAGCCTACGTGTGTGCTAGCCAAGCCTTGTCAGTGAGAGATGCTAACTTAACAAACAAGGTGGGCAACTCCTATGGAAGAATACCCAAGGTTGCCCTCTGGCTTTCATAAGCATGTATGTACACATGTATGCACCCATGCACACACAAGCATGCACGTGCATGCACACGCACACACAAAACAAACAAGCAAACAAACCCATGTTTTGGATACTGCCGGGAAAATGGTCCATCCTGGAGCAGCATGCAAAATAGTTCAACAGTTACTGCTCTTATATTGTTAACATGTCAGTCTAGAGCTGAAGATATAAGTGTCTACTCTCAGAGACATTCAAAGGAGACCAAAAGCTAGCTGAGTTCAGTGATGGAGAGTAGGTGAACTCAACGTAGTTATTCCTGTTATTGTGAGAGGCAATGAAGTTGCAGGGGCTGGGAGGGACTCCCAAAGTCCACCTGTGGCCAAGGCTACCTTCCTTTTCAATGATCACGCAAGTTAATGAACATGAGTAGAATATATCCCTTTCCACTGTAGCTAGTTAGAGTTGTTTCTGCTGCCTCCAACTAGCCACATAAAGGGATGCAAGGTGATTAAACACATGGCCATGCCCATCATTTAGCCAGAATCTCTATTATTAGCAAGACATGCATCTACAACATTTGCTCCCAGTATTATTAAATGTGTGTGTGTGTGTGAGTGTGTGTGTGTGTGTGTGCATATGCCACGCTGTGTATATGGAAGTCAGAAGGCAACTTTTGGGAATCAGTTTTCACTTTCTACAATGTTGTTTCCAGGGATTGAACTCAGGTCATCAGGCTGAGAGGCAAGGACCTTTACCCACTGAGCTGACCCACCAGCCTTCATTACCATTCCTGTTATCATCACATGTTATTAGCATACCAAATGGAATGTCAAAGGCTAAAAATTCTATCCTGCTTCTTAAGATCTCTTCTTTCAACAATAGGTCAAATGTACACATATTTGTTTTGAAAATGCAGAAATCATACCAATTCATGTTATCAGCTTGATCATCCTATAAATAGTATGAGCATGTCAATTTCTAAATTAAGTTTTTGGTTCTTAAAACACAAACAAACATGCTGTCCTGAATGAAAAAGAAACGATTAAGAATATATAATTATTTGGCAGCTGCTTGCTCTGAGGTCACCAATGTATATCTACAGTATGTTCAACATATAATTAGGATGACAGAAAAAACATGGAGTTATCATATAAATGTAAGTATGTCAAAGCTTCAAGGGTCATTAAGAGTGTATCCTTAACAGCTTGGTTGAAAAATGATATGCTTATTTCAAGAAATCTATATTTCTCAGAATAAAGTGTTCCTTTAAGACAGTCTAAAGTCAAAATAGCATCATGCAGGTGTTTACAATTTAATCACAGCAAAGTCTGTTCATAAAGAGTTTAATCACATGCTTGGTGATGATCCGATCTTTGAAATTGGACACAATTTCAGATATCAGATCTGATTCTTGATTTTGGAAAAACACTTGGAAAATGGCTGGGAATGTTCTTCGGTGGAAATAGGAAAGGTGGTATGCAAATGCTTAAGAGTCATTTAAGGATATTGAAGGATAATTTTTAATCACATGATTTGATGACTTGAGACAGAAAATTCTACCTTGCAGGTATAAAAATGGGATGGTTGAGCCGTTCTCAGAAAGTTTAGAAGCAGCGCCACACCAAAGAAGAGAAATGAGTTAGACAGTTTCTTTATTTTGATTTGCAGCTCTGTAAGACGTTTAGGAAACAAAGCCATCTTGATCCATTTGGCAGGCAGCAATGTTTTCCTTCTTGCTTTCTTAAATTACTTTGCAATTCTTTCGTGATTCTATCACGGTTTCTCTAGAATTCTATTTATGTGAATATCTTTTCCCCCTATAAGGTTATAAGCCGCTGAAAGGCAGGTCTCATCTCACTACCCAGATGGTTCCTGTCACCGGAGCCTTGCAAAAATATGCTTCAATACATATTGATAAAGATTAACTAGACCTTGTGTAGATTAACCTCTTACCTCCATTTCTGAAACATCCACCTTCCACTTGCCAGCTGGGCAGCCAGGTCATCAGGAATGTTGGACAGGATATTCCATGTCTCCAAATCATGAAATAATCAGTTTCTTGGAGGGCCTTTCTAGAAGAATCCTTTGGACTTTAGAATTCTAATTATTTCTGAATAAGCAAAGTCTGAGCAGTTCTGAGGTTCATGTCTATACTGGGGAGTATTCGTGAAGTGAGTGCAAGGATCATTCAGGAAACATTCCATAGAAAACATGGGTGTAACCCAAATTTGAGAACAGCCTTGAGGAAGTTGGGGAGGGCATGGTCGAAGTGCTATGTGATTGACTGAAGGAACTCATGTTTGAATTTTACATACACATCCAAAACACTCTGCTGGCCAAAGACGATATAAAATAGGAGGTCAGTTTTTGATCACTGCCAAACAAACCAGATAAATATAATATCATTAGACAGGCAGTAGGGAGGATTGTGACAGTAGTTGACATAGGAGAGTAAGACTGAATACAGAAACAGGTGGGCTCTTAACCACTGAGCCATCTTTCCAGCCCCATCTAATGTTTATATGTTTGCATTGATATACATATATATTAAATATAGATGATAGATATATTAGATAGATAGATAGATAGATAGATAGATAGATAGATAGATAGATGTACATAGACACATCTATCTTGTATGTGGTTATGTGCATGCGTACACACAAATAATGTATTTCTTTTTTACATTTCTTAGAACTGTCCCTACAATCCACCTAAATTCCTATCCTGATTTTGAAGTAGACACAAGATCCCTCTTGCTCTCGTCTGTACTTCCTTTAAAGGCTGAGACAAAAGTCACACTTAAGAATGTTTCTCACTGTGCAGGCCTGGGTTGCTACCTCCTACTTATTTACATTTTCAGGTGCTGTTTTGTCTTATGAGCAATGCACTTTTTAAGACACCTTCCCTGCTGTGTAAAATAGTACTTCCTCCATTTGTCCTAAAATAGTCTCTTTTATGCCTTGAAGGGTTTCAATGTAGGTTCTAGTTTTCCGGAATTTTATTAGTAAGTCTATTAGCCCAATCCTTTGTGATTTTACTTATTTCAATGATATTCATCACTCTTTTTATTTGTAAAGTTCCAGCATCCTTTATATTTTCTAGTTTACACTCTTGGATTCTTAGCTCTCTTTTACTAGGGTCTTCTTTATGTTCACTCTGCATCAACCACAGTCACAGGGGAGTCAGATACCCAGTCCAAACTCATGCTCATGGTTCTGAGTTCAATCCCCAGTGTGTGTTTGTGTGTGTGTGTGAGAGAGAGGGGGGAGAGAGACAGAGATAAAACAAGCCATGCATTTTTAGTACACTATTATTTTAAGTAGAGGAATAATAACTCATGCATGTGTGTAGGAGCCTGAGGGATATCTTGGGTGTCACACCTCCAAAACCGTTTACCAACATTTTTTCATTATGGGATTTTTAATTAGGACTTGAAACTCACTGATTCAGCTAGGCCGGCTGACCAGTGAGGCCCAGGGTTCTGTCTGTCTTCACCTCCCCAGCGCTAGGAAAACAAGTGTGCACCACTATGACTGGCTATTTATGTGGTGTTGGGGATCAAACTCGGATCCTCATTTTTGCACATCAAACACTTTACTTAATGATCTATTCCCCCCACCTCTGGAACTACTTCAAAACTTCTTTAAAACTCACCCCCTGATTGTCATAACTTCCTTTAATGTTAGCATGTTTTTGGGAGGGTGGGGGGAGATAGAGTGTAGGAATCAAATTCTCATCCTTCCATGTGCCAGGCAAACACCCAAACACATCTTTCGGAATGACAAAACCTATGCAAAGCATACATAAAGTAAGCTAAGGAGTCACTGGGCCTATGTACATTGACTCTGAACTTGTACATACTGAAGGTATTTTCATCACACATCAAAACGGCATGATTGATTCCCCCTTTTGTTGCACGTGATTTGTTTTATTTTTGATAACTCTGTCTTGGGAAATGATGCTGGAAGCATCACAACAGCGTTGACTGACAGCTCCCTGTGTGTGTTGTGTCTTTCATAAGAAACAGAATTGACAGCTCATAGGTAAATAGCACAAGTGGATGGATTTGGGCCACACTGTGACTAAAACCAAAGAAAATACTTGTTCTATTTTCAATTTATCAAAATTCAATTAATATGGCAATATGCATGCGTCTTGTGAGAACAGATTCGTAGACTCAGACAAGATTTCATTTTAAAACTATTATAGAAACTTGACATACAGCCTTCCTATACTGAAATTGCTTCCTAAATATTTTACCATTTCAGGGAAATTTACATTCCACATTTTCTTATCCTACACATACTGTTTATTTAGCTAGGAGGGATGTAGATAATGAGAGACTTTTCAAGTTGTAGATTTAAATAGAATGCAAAGTCTCTTTTGTAGGCATCGCCTGTGTTGATAGAAGTTCAAAAAAAATCTGTTCACATTAAAAACAAAAATTCTCCAATTGTATTACTAGGCACATATCCAAAAGGATTAAAACCCAGGACTGACACAGATATTTGCTAATATATACATACCAACATGCACAGCAGAATTATTCACAACATCCAAAAGCTGACAAGAATCTAAATGAACATCATTCGGCCATCGGTGAAACAAAATATATATACTCCATCTACACAAAGAAACTTCTTCAGCCTTAAAAATGGGCAAATTCTGGCATATACGATACTGTGGCTGAACTGTAAGCACATTGTGCCTCCTGTGAGTGAAGTAAGATGGCCATAAAAGGACAAACATTGCGCAATTCCATTTGTATAGGGTCCGTAGAAGTGCCGAACGTATCCAGGAGAAGGAATGGTGGTTTTGAGGGACCTGGGGATGTAACTATCACACAGTCAGTGCTTGATGAGGACAGAGCTTCAATTTGGGAAGGTGAAAGAATTGTGAACATGAGGGTAGTGACGTTTGCACAATAAGGAGACTATACCTAATGCCACTGAATCATATGCTTCGAATGAGCACAATGATGTTTGTGTTATGTTCTATCATGATAATTAATCATAGAGATGTAATGGAATCTGATAACGCCCTGTAAATGCATAAATCAGTTCTGAGTTTTGTGAGGGGAGACTGAAGAACTTGCATTTTTCAGCCAGTTTCCAGGTTGATGAGTTATAGCAATACCTGCATAACAAATTATGTACTATTTTAGAGGTTTAAAATATTATCTCATTGTGATGTCACCCAAGTGCCTAAACTCTACAGTTCTGGCTCAGGATGGCCCGAAAGTGACAATCTAGAGATGGCTAGAGGCTGTGGTCATAAGAAGTCTTGGTGGGAGGGGGTCCCTTCTGAGAAGGATATTAGCAGAAATCTCCAGTTTCTGGCTAATTGTGTTTCTGAAAGCAGGCAGCTACCTCAGATGGAGAATATCCAGGTTCTCCCCAAAAGATCCCTGAGGAGGAAAAGAGGAGATGGAAATCCAAAGTGCTCTGGAAAGACGACTTCCACGCTATACTGCTTCTCAGAGGCAGATTGTTAGGTCAGCTAATCTTAAAGGGAAGGGTTCTTCCTTTTGAGGAAAGGAGTATCAAAAACTGGGGGACAGTTTAGTTATTTTAGTACTAGTATAGTAAAATACGCTAGTTCTCTTGCTGCGACTTCTATAATGAAGTACCATGAACTGAGTGCCTCAACGTACACAAGGGTATTCCTCTTTGTTCCTGAATGCTGGGTATCCAAGTTCAGTGTGATTTCCTTAGAAATTGTGAGAATAAAATCTGCCCCAGGTCCATTTCCTAATTTCTGGTTGTGTGTGTGTGTGTGTTTGTGTGTGTCTGTGTGTGTGTGTGAGAGAGAGAGAGAGAGAACTTGCGTTGTAGATAATCTTCTCCTATATCTTCACATAGTTTTCTCTTATGCTCCTATCTCTGTGTCCTACTGTCCTTTTTATTTTTTATGTTTTGTATATAGAAAGGCTATTGATTTTTGTGAGTTTATTTTACATCCAGCTTCTATTCTGAAAGTGTTTATCAGGGATAGGAGTTTCCCGGTGTGATTTTTCAGGTTGCTTATTTATATTATCATATTATCTACAAGTAAAGATACTTGGACTTTTTCCTTTTCAATTTGCACCCTCCTGATCTCCTTCAGTTGTGTTATTGCTCTAGCTAAGACTTCGAGTACTGGATGGAATAGGTACGGACAGCGTGTGCAGCCATGCCTTGCTCCTGAATCTGTGGAACTGCTTGAGTTTCTCTCCATTTCAGTTGATGTTGGCTGTAGGCTTGCTCTAAACTGCGTTTATTATGCGGAGGTATGTTCCTTGTAGTCCTAATCTCTGTATAACTTTTATCATGAAGGGGTGTCGGATTGAGCCAAATGCCTTTTCTGCATCTATGAGATGATCCTGTGGATTTTGGTTTTCAGTTTGTTTATATGGTGGGTTACATTTATTGGATTATGTACACTGAAACATCCCTGCATCTCTGTGATCAAGCCTTTTTGGTCATGGTGGATGATCTTTTTGATGTGTTCTTGGATTTTTTTCTGCAGGTATTTTATTGAGTACTTTTTCATCTATGTTCATAAAGAAAATTGGTATGTAATTATCTTTTGTGTTGAGTATATGTGGGGTGGGTCTCAGAGTAACTGTGGCCTCACTAAATGATTTGGGCAACGTCCCTTCTGTTTCTATTTTGTGGGATAATTTGAGGAGAGTTGGCATCAACTCTTCTTTGAAAGTCTGGAAGAATTCTGAGCTAAAGCCATCTGGCCCTGGGCCTTTTCTGGTTGGGAGACTTTAATGACTGTTTCTATTTCACTAGGAATTATAGGCCTTTTTAAGTTGCTTATCTGATCTCAATTTAAGTTTGGTAGGTGGTATGTCTCAAGAAAATTATTCATTTCTTTTATATTTTCCAATTTGCAGAAGTTTTTGGAATATGTTCTTATAACTCTGAATTTCCTCAGTTTCCGATGTTTCTTTTTTCATCTGTAATTTTCTTACTTTGAATATTCTCTCACCTTTTAGCTAATTTGGTTAAGGATTTATCAGTACTATTGATTTTCTCAAACAACCAACTCTTTGTTTCTTTGTATTTCTTTTGTTCGTTTCTATTTTATTGATTTCAGCCCTGAGTTTGCTTATTACTTACCATCTACTCATTTTTGGATGTGATTTCTTTCTTCCTTCCCTCTTCCTTTCATGTTTTCTATAGTTTTCAGGTGTGCCATTAAATTACTAGTATGAGATCTCTTCAACTTTTTTATATAGATACTTGATACTATGAACTTGCCTATTAAAACCTCACTCATTGTGTCCCATAAGTTTGGGTATGTTGGATATTCATTTTCATTCTATTCTAGAAAGTCTTTCATTTCTGTCTTGACCTATTTTTTATTCAGTCATGAGTTGTTTGATGAGTTTGCAAGCTATTGTTGTTGATATCCTATTTTAATCCATGGTGGTCAGATAGGATGTGGTGTTATTTCAATTGTCTTCTATCTGTTGAGACAGATAGAAGATAGTTTCACTCTCTTTGTGTTACGAGCATGTGGTCAATCTTGGAGAAAGTTCCATGAGGTGCTAAGAAAAAAAAGTATATTCTGTGTTTTGGGTAAAATTGTAGATATCTGTGAGGTCCATTTTGGTTTATAATATCAGATAGCTCCGGCATTTCTGTTTCACTTTTATCTGGATGACCCATCTATTGGCGAGAGTGAGGAGAGGGCACAGTAGATCTGTTACAGAGCTGGAGATGAGACTAGGGGATGGATTTGGAGGAAAGGAGGAAAAGCTAAAGATCTGTCGCTAGCCTACCTGCTTCCCTGGCCAGCATCACACCACCTCTACTTTAGTGAGCCCTAAAATCCTGATCTCCAAATACTAGTCCAAGCCAAATACTACAGGGATTTTCACTCATGTAAAAGGCAGTAACGAACAAAGGAATAAACAGTGATTCCCTCCCCCTCTTAGTAACAAGCATCCCACTTAGAGTTTTTCTCTTCTGTTTCTGAAATCAAGTTATTTCTCCTTCGTTACAGCTCTGTTTTGTGAGGCGACAACAGTATGATACCTGCCCTTACATTTTATTTTATATGTATGAGTGCTTTGCTTGCATGTTGAAATACAGAGGCAGCGTCAGATGCCCCAGAGCTGGAACTACAGACAGATGTGATCTGCCACATAAATACTAGGGACCAAACCCAGGTCCTCTGCAAGAGCCTCGAGTGCTCTTAACTGCTGAGCCATCTCCTCGGCCTCTTACTTGGTCACTTTGATCTCATTTTTCTGTGTATATTTTAAATGTCTATTGATCCTTTCAACATGTTTGGAAATTCTTTTAAAATGGTTTATTCCATCACTTGTACGTGGTTGAAATCACCCTGAGAGTTACTGTTAGGAGTTTTACGTTTCGGAAGGTAAGGCCAATTCTTGTCTACTGTTCTTACTGCTTTCAAAGTCCAGAGTTAATACCACAGTGAGAGCCCTGAAGCGAAGCAGCGCAGAGAGGTCGTCAGTCTGTGGGTCACACAGCTAAGAGTCAACACAAGAATGAGTTGGAACCTAGAGTAAGGTTAGCCTGCAGCTGGAGGAGGGTCTTGACGTGCGTCCTGAAAGCCGGCAAGTTCGAGAGGAGGAGGCAGGCGGACAGGAAAGCGAGCTTGAAATTCACGGAATGGGAGCAAAGACTGCAGAAGGCTTGTCTGAGTGTGGGACCGCAACTCAGACAGGAATTGGAAGGAGGGTCCATGGCACAAACCTTCCTACTACAGCTAGCGGCAGGCTGAAAACACCAGGGCGCAAAGCTTCCTACTAAAGCTAGCGGCAGGTTGAAAAACCATGTGCAAGTCAACCTGCAGCCAAAGCCCCGTAGACCCTTCAGCGGCGAGGGGTCGGGCTGCAGGCCCCGCCCCTAGCTCCCATTGCTAGGGAAGCGCTTCCGCCTGGGCGGTCTGCGCCTGCGCGGTCTCTAGGCCCCGCCTCTCGCCCCTCCCTCCAGGCGTTCGCTCTCGGCTAACATGGCGGCGCCCTGTGTGTCCTGCGGCCGGGCGCTTTCGCGTCGGCTCTCTCATGCGGTTAGGGTTAGCCTCTGCCAGAGGCCCGGGTACTGGACAACCTCGGCGGCTGACTGGCAGGCAGGTCCCAGGGCCCAGGTAAGCCTGCGATGGCAGTTCGTGTGGTTGGGTGATGTGAAGCCGGCTCACCTTTCGGGGCAGCCTGAGGTGGAGATCGAAGGTCCCATGTGGGAATGGGCGGTTTGGCTCCTTTGCATCCTCTTCCTGGTCCGTGAGGAGGGCCGCTAGGCAAAGCGTCCCGCAGACGAAGCTTAGCCACTGCCTAGGTGTGGCGATCGGTCCTAGTGGGGACAAGCGGAGCTGACCCCTGCTGAGACCCGGAAGACTTCGAGGGGAGCACCTCTCCGTGGAGGGGACAGAGACTTTATACAAGTTCCTTGCATAGTGGAACTTCAGCTTCCGCAATTTTTCCTGAAACTTTGTCTCTGACATTATGGAGGGCAGAGTTTGGTCCGCTTCGCCCAATCCTGGGGGCAGTGTGAAGCTGTGATTTCCAGCTTGCGTCTGTTACCTGCTTGCATCGCGGGTCCGCTGACAGGCCACTGAGAGAGGGAAGAAGACGGGTGTAGTTTTGGCTGGTTTTATTTAAGGTGTCTGTGGGGTGTTCCATCGGAGATTTCCAGTAGACCCTCGGTAGGTGTGTTTGTCGCATAGAGGGAGACCTAAACTTTTAAGTCCCGTTACCTTGTAGGTGCTTACTGAAGCCCAGGAAATAGCACACAGAGAGGGTGTGGTACAGGAGTAGGCAGAGGGACAGGGCCATAAAGTACAAACAGGCCAGAAAAGAGACCTCAATCTTGAGAATGGCCTGCCAAAGAAGCGGGCCTTGGAAAACAGAACGTTCTAAGTAGAGAGGGTACCAAATATCGGTAAAGAGATACGAAAACGAAGCGGAGAAGTTAAGTACTGGATCTTAAAACTGTTTTGCAAAATGACTGGTCATCTTTTTCTGTGTTGCAATCAACCTGCCCATTGATCCATCAGGCATCTGGGTTTTTGTTGTTGTTTTTGTAAATTGAAAAATGTGCTAGACTTTTTTATGTCTTCTATACATCTCTTTAGATATTTCTTTTTTTTTTCCCTTTGGTTTTTCTCTTTTTGGTTTGTTTGCTTGTTTATTTGTTTTGAGGCAAGGTTTCTCTGTGTACCCTGTCTGTCCTGAAAACTTGTTTTATGGACCAGTCTGGCCTTGAACTCAGATCCTGCCTCTACCTCCTGAGTGCTAAGATTAAAAGGTGTGCACTACCACCATCGGCTGTTGAATATTTCTTTATACACATAATTGCATGAGAGGAACTGTGGCATACAGAATATTTTTATTGTGATAGTGAGCTTCTGGGGCAAGTGGCTTTCTCTCCCTCTCGTACACTCTGAACCTAGTGTTTACCTTTCTGTCTTTCTCCATATTCTTACAATTATGTGTAAACATGCACATTTTTAAAAGATAGACCTTTTCGGGTCACATCCCTTTTACTTTTTTTTTTTTTAAACTAAGTCTTTTATTCTGTCTAAGGCAAGTTCTAATTGCTTACTGCTTTCTTCCTACTAATGCTGTCAAAGTAAGCGCGTTGCTTTGGCTCTGTGCTGTCATTTCTGTGGGGAGATTTTCACGCGTGAGGTTATTGTTGCGAATGATACGTATATCTTCAGTTCCAGTATTTCATACTGCTGTCCCCAAGGACAGCTGCAGTTCTCATTTTGTCACTGAGATATGGGAGTGTTCCTTTCTCTATCTTCAGGATTTGCTTGTCAATGTCGGAGAATGGCACTGGCCTTTGCTACTATTTATTTCCTTGTCCACTCTTGAAATGACCCGTCCCAGTTTGCCAGATGTTTACTGAGCCAGGTACTCAAATGCTGACAACTACCTGTGAAAATCTTTAGCACTCTCAAGGAATAGTTGTCTTAGGACTGACCCTCCAAATTTTTGAATACCACCACAGTATTATGTTTTGAATACCACCACAGTATTATGTTTTGAATACCACCACAATATTATGTTTTGAATACCACCACAGTATTATGTTTTGCCACATGAAATACATCTTAAATAATAACTGAAAAACTTAACTGCTTTAGATCCTTAATCATTACACACACACACATACACACACATACACTGTTCTTAGTTATTTTTCTCATGCTGTGAAAAGACACATGACCACAGCAACTTGTAAAAGAAAGCGTTTAGTGAGGGCTGGCTCACAGTTTCAGAGTGCTAGTCATGATCATCGTGGTGGGAGCATGGAGACAGACAGGTATGGGAGTGAGGTAGTGGCTAATAGCTTACATCCTAATCCACAAGCAGCAGCAACAGAGAGAGGAAGAGGAGAGGGAGGAGGAGGAGGAGGAGGAGGTGGTGTGAGACTGGCTTGGTGTGGGCTTTTGAAACCTAAAAGCCCAGCCCCCAATGACATACCTCCTCCAGCAAGGCCACACCTTCTAATCCTTCCCCAAAGAGTTCCAGCAACTAGGGAACAAGCATCAACTATATTAGCCTACTGGGCTGTTCTCTTTCAAACCACCTCTCCCTGCCCCCTACACACACACACACACACACACACATGTTTGTATATACTCACAAAGACATTTAGAAACCTTTTTTTTGTACAGTGCCTGTCAGAAATATTAATGTTTCTTGATGTTGGCATTAAAAAACACTTATCTACTTCAGCATTCAACATTAATAGCTGTATTTCTCTTGGGCCCATGTTTTCTAAAACAAATAAAATTAATGACTTCATAAACAAATAAAACACTATCCAACTAACTCCCCTCATTTCATATTTGGGTCATGTTCCATTAATTAGGGAATCTCTTCAGAGGTCATAAACAGCTTGAAAGGAGTAGAGGTAATAGAGTAATAAAGTGCATTTCATAACTAGTGTGTTTGCATTTTGTTTACACTGCTAAGTGTGTACTGGTGACAGACAGAGGTTGTGGGTGACAGTAAAATTTTTTTCAGAAACACTAGTGTAGTGAAGAAAAGGAAGCAGGCGTTACTTGGGTGTGACTCCTGGTTCTCAGGTGGGACCCTTGCCAGCTGATTTCTTCTGCCGTTCTTACGGTATGCCCGTTTATATTATGCTCCAACACAATCACAAATCCCCAAGCACCCCCAGTTTGGTTAAGGATAGCAGTCTATGTGAGTGACCAAGCTTTCTTTCATAAAGTTCACCCTCACATACTTAGACTCTGTAATGTGCTGTGAGAGGCTTACAGAAGGAAGTACAGAAGAGGCACAGAAATGTGTTTACCCTATTCAGTCTAGAGCCGGCGGAGGGTGAGAGGGGTGAGTACGGGCACCTTCCCAGGGGAGGGGAGAGGAAAGTGGAAGCTTCTGCAGCAGTTAGTAATTTCATATATATGAATGTGCTTTGTATGAGCTATTGATATATTATTATCTATAAATATTATGTAGTTATTATGCTTTAGAAAAGTATAATTGCACAAAATTATAAAAAGGTACAGAGTAATCATAGTGGGTTCTGACAACAACAAATAGCTGGCTAGCGCTTAGGGACAGAGTCAGAGATTGGAGTTAGCAAACCAGGCACATTATGGCCACACGTAGTGCCTCCCTCTGTGATGGGTGGTCTTTACCTTTTTAAAAATTTCTCAAAGTATTTTTTCTACCTTTTCTAGTCAAAGTAGCAGCACAGCCTTCTTTGTTTCGTTTTTATCCAATTAAACTAGAAAGAGCCTGATACTGCTATAATACCATTAAAGTAATGTTGACACTGGCATTTGGCCAAACTTGGGACATCAGAGCTGTCAGGATGTATCTGCCTCTTTGGCAGCCAGCTTGATTGAAATTATAGTTGTCTGACCCACTGATTATCTTTAAAAAGAAACAAATTTGTCACATTGTGTCTATACTATTCCTTAAACAAAAGTCTGATGAAAATTCTGGCATCATGGCTCTGCAGTTGGGGATGGAACCTGTAGCTGGTTCCGACAGGATTGTTTATGGTCCAAAGAAATTCTCTCTGAGAACCGATTCTCTCTGAGAACCAATTCTCTCCGACAACCGCGCTTGTCTAAAAAGCTGTCTGTTTGGTTGGTTGGTTTCATTTCGCTTCGCTGTAATGGACTGTACAAATGAGTGGTAGACTGCACTCAGTATGCATGCTTTTCTGTGAGCTTATTGCTGGAATAATTCAGAACCTTTAAGAAGAAATGTATTCGTTGAGCTATTTCTTGTGTTATAACAAGTATTATGAATTTCAGGATGTCATATTTTTAAGTCTTTGAGGAAAAAAATGTTCCAAATTAGGATCATTTCTAAAAGTTTTTTAAATGAACAGTAAAAACTTTTGTAAATATATTTAGGCCTCACTTACATTAAAATTAGGAAAACTGTCATCTCATGTCACAAACTCCAGAGAATATGATTGACAAGTGAAGAAACAAATCAAGTGAGGAAAGAAACCTTCAAGTCAGTAATCAACTCTCTCACTTGAGAAGATGCTAAGATGTAGGAGCCAAAGCAGCAAAGGAACAACAGCCCAGATAGATGAAGAGCTACAAATAGATGGTCATTTATCAGGGTGGAAGCGTGACAGCAGCCCTTCCCGTTTGTGGTTTCCATTCTTTGTGGTCAGCTCCAGTCCTCAAGTGTCTGTCCCAGTTCTGCAACCACATTCATAGGACTTTTTCTGTCACAGCATTAGTTAGACATGTCCACGTTATTGTAAATACTGCTGCTAATCTACTGTGCTACTCTTTAGAAGTTAAGCGTATATGGAAATAGTATGTGAGCTTTTAAGCTATCTTTGGTTTCAGTTACCCTCCAGGGGCTTGGGATGTTCTTCTCTAAGTAAGAGGTGGCCAAAAAGGAAAAAAAAAAATCTTATTTTACCGCAACCATTTCACGTCATCAAGGACATTGTTAGAAAGTTTAGGTGAGGGACAGCACTGAGTTGGGGCATGGCAGCCTATGCTTGAGGGAAGATATTGAGGCATGGAGTTTGAAGACAGACCAGCAGTAAAGCTAAAAATTGAGAGTGACTGCAGAAGGAGAACTGATACTGCAGACATTGAGAAGAACTCGGAAAGGGAGGTAAGCACTGCACAGAAGGCAGAAACAAAGGGCCACAACAGAGCAGGGGAACTTATGTATGGAGGAGAGATCGTTGCCTTGACTAAAGTGCAGAGTATTTGGGGACAACTGAGTGGCTATCATCTAATTTCCTAAGTGGATAGAAGCATAAAAAATGTGGATAATGAGACCACAGCTATTAAAACCAACGTAAATAGGGTATTTTCATTTCCTAAAACCTCAGATTACACACATGTACGTACACACGCACGTGCATGCGCACGCGCACACTTATACACACTCTCTAGTGGCCTAGGATTTAAATGAAAAGAACAAGCATTGATATCCCAGGGCAGCGTAGGAGGTTTACGAGGTTCATGCTGAAGGGTTCCGTGTGCTGTAGCATGCAGCTCTCGTCAGCTACTCAGCAATCAAGTTGATGGGAAGCAGTGCTTGACAAATTATTACAGAGACAGTGTGGTTGGAACTCTGGTTCACACCAGTGTGAATGCTTGCTTGTAGTTTCTCTGACTATACATTAAACCCTGTACCATTGCCTTCTGAAAGTATTTGGTTCATCATACCTCCCCTTTAATCATCACAGACCATCTCATTTATTTCACAAAGAGAACAGTAGTTATGATTTTTACCTCTCTGCCTATGATCCCTTGGCTATAAGCTGTTTCTTTACATGAAAGAGTTATATTTCTGTAACATTAATACCTGCCATTTTCCATACCCCAGGGTTTGTGAACATCGTCTGTCAAGCAGTTTTGACTTTGCTAAAAAGATTTATTTTTATTGATGTGCCTGTGTGAGTATATGCCATATAAGTGGGTGCCTGAAGTGGCCAGAGGGGCTGTCAGATTCACTGGAGCCAGCGTTACAGGGGGTTGTGAGCTGCTTGGTGTGGGTGTCCTCTGTGACCTGGACCAGCAGGTGTGTCTTTAGTTACATGCTCAAAAGATGAGTGAGGGCATAGAAAAGTTAGGGATCAGGAGGCCTTGCATAAGCTAATGTCTTATGCCAAGCAAGCTTATTAAGAACCACTTCTTACATACTATTTTGTAGGGGAAAATGGAACAGAGTCAACAAAAAAAAATCAAACTATGAGACAGAAGTCAGCGGGAAGCTAATTAAACAGTGTTGCTCAAGGGGAACACAGAATATATCAAGGACTTCAGAGAGGAGCCTACGGGCCTTTGGATTGCTAACCAATTGCCCCTCAGAGTAAGAAGAGTTGAGTTCTCAGGATCTGAAACCACAACTCCCCCAAGCTCTGGCCCAGGCTCTTACTGGCTCAGCCAAGTATCTTCCTGAGAAGGAACTATGTTTCTTCCTTACACCAGGGCCTCAGAGATAAGCTCCCCAGGCCCTGGTTCCAAGCTTGACTGGTTCTGCCAAGTATGCTCCTGGTTTGGAAAAGGAGCTGTGTTCTTTCTCCGTACACCAGAGTGTCAGGGAAAGTCTAAGATCAGCTTAGCCCTCAACTCTGGAAGACCAAGTGCTCTCAACTGCTGAACCATCTCTCCAATCCAAGTTTGGTTTTTTTGTTTTGTTGTTTTTGAGACAGGTTCTAACTATATAACTCAGGCTAGCCTCAGACTTGGCAGCTTTCTGCAAATAGGAATTAAAGGTGTGTGTTGCCATGCCCAACTTGAAGTAAATTTTAACAGATAAACATTCCTCTATCTCACATCTCTGCTGTGTGCATCCACAGAGCTGTCTGCTTCCTGGAATGTTCATCAGGCATCTCACAGTCTTCTTGCGGGTGGATTGTCACTTTCCTCCTTGATGGTGCCCCTGCTCTAGAATTCTTTACTGCAGAGCCTGGACCCTATTTACCCGAGGCTCAGATCTGGCTGCTGGGAAGTGTAGTGGGGGTAACCTGAGAGACTGTCTTCTGGGTTGGTTTGAATCACGGGTTCAACTGCATTTGAGTGCACTGTCCTCACCATGGTCAGAACGTCTGCTTGTACTGTGTATGGGTCGTTTTGGTATTGAGAACCTTGAAATAATGATCTACTGTATTGCTGTACTTTGGAACCCAAATTCATGCTTTTGCCTAGATTTTTAAAGCAGAAAAGCTTTTTTGATGTTGTTTTTGGTTTGTTGTTTGTTTTTTTAAATTATTGCTTACAGAGGAAGCAAGATTCTCAATTGCTGAAATTAGACCTGGGATCATAAAAACAACCAGCTAAAAGAATCTGTCAACTGTTAAACACATTAGATGATAAAACTCCTAGATTGGAGAAACAGCAGCTAGACTGTAAGCACGGTTATTAAAATAGGCTTTGTCTCTAAAACAGGCTGACTCTGGTTGGCCACCCTTCCAACAGCTGATGCTCTTTGAGTTCACTGGATGCTCAAAACGACAGCCTGTACCCAACCCTCTATATGTTGTATTTTTCCCATTGCATATCTACAATAAAGTTTACCCTATGAATTAGGAACAATAAGAGCTTAAACTACTGTAACTAATAATAAAATGCAGCAGTTATAGCACTATGTAAGTTAGGTGGATATATCTCTCCATCTCAAAATAGTTGTATCACATTCATCTTCTGTCCTCACATAACTGAATCAGGAAAAGCAAAACAAGACAAGAACTGCTGTGAACCTAAGCCTCTGGTGATCTTGTTTTTACACATTGATGATACTTTGTAAAGCATTGCAGTAGGAGAATATAATTGTCGAAGCTCTGCTCTCCTAGCAAAAATAAACTAAGGTTTTATGCAACTTTAAATTGCTATTTCTTACCCATTAAAGAGTGAGGTTAAAATAGTTTTCACCCGATTAAGTCAGAGGCAGTTCAGAATGTAAGTTTTGCTGTTAATTGAGTATTGCAATGTTTACTCTATTTTTTTCTTTCTTTTTTTGTTGCAGCCTTAGTGGCAAATTACTGTAGATTGTTCTGAATTTAAGACTCTTAGAAGAGAAGGGAAGAATGTAGGCGGGCTGGACTTCTGTGTATAAAGGAAGTTTTTGATGTGTGTGAGGCAGGAAATCGGAGTGTTGCTAAGATTGTGACTTTGGAGTCTGAGTGTTATTAGTGGTGTTTAAATTTGCTGGGCAGCCATAAAAGGGTTCAGTTCAGGTCTTAAGAGAAGACTAGAAAGATCTGTCTTGTTTTATCTTTGACACTATTCATTGAAGGTGAAGTGTTGATACCTTGGAAGGAAGTTTGCTGTGCTGTAGCATAGGGGGACCAACAGCAGCAAGTGTGATTGCTGCTGCCTCAACAAAGACGGGAAACCTTCATGTACAGTCAGCATGTTGAGCCAAGTCGACGAGAAATATTAATGTTAAGTGAAATACTTTTCTTTTTTTTTCTTTTTTTTTTTTTTTTTTTTGGTTTTTCGAGACAGGGTTTCTCTGTGGCCTTGGAGCCTGCACTGGAACTAGCTCTTGTAGACCAGGCTGGTCTCGAACTCACAAACATCCGCCTGCCTCTGCCTCCCGAGTGCTGGGATTAAAGGCGTGCACCACCACTGCCCGGCAAAATACTTTTCTTATAGGGTTATTTTCTTCATTATATCATATATTCATAATATATATTACATATGTATAAGTTAATATATAATATAAGATATATATGGGGAGAATAAAGTCCTCAGCCAAACCTACACTTTCTTGTTTCTCCTTCAAACAAGGGGCATGCCCACAAGGCCATGGTGCCGTCCTCAATCCTCTTGTCTGCTTGATTCATGCAATTGCCTCTTTGTTTGTTTGTTGAGAGTTCTGTTTATGTATCCCTAGCTATTTGGAAACCTGGTGTGTAGACCAGGCTGGTCTCTCGGATACTACTACCATCACCACCATAACCCGCAAGTGTCTCTGCCTCCTGAGTGCCAATTAAAGGCATGCTGCCTGGTTTTGTATGTTTGTTTTGTGAAACAGGGTTTCTCTGTATAATGACCCTGGCTGTCCTGGAACTCACTCTGTAGACCAGGATCACCTCAAACTTACCCAGATCCACCTGCCTCCTGAGTGCTGGGATTAAAGGTGTGTGCCACCACGCCTGGCATGTTTGTTTCTTTGTTTTATGTGGTCATGTTCTCCTTATTGTTTATACATTCAGTGTGACAGCTCACTGTCATGGACCTAACAGTACCAACAGTGGTGTTTACAGTCAAGAGGCACAGCATACTGCTTGTGGGTATTTCAGCTCTGGTGAGTTGAGATGCTCCTCAATAAATGGACTTGTAAGTTTCTGAGCAGAAATTATTAGTTCTAGCACCTTGGTTGGAAGACCTTTTTTCTTTGTTTCTGAATGCCTGTTGACTGAGGATTTTTTACTTAGAGAGAGCAACCTGTTAAATCACTGTTTAATTTCAAAAACTTTCTTTTCTTTCCATTTATATTCCTTAGCTATTAAAGCTAATCCATACCACAGCTGTAACAGCAAAGAAGAATGTTCAAGCCTCAAGACAGGAATCATATACAGAGGATTTTATTAAAAAGCAGATTGAAGACTTCAACATAGGGAAGAGACACTTAGCCAACATGATGGGAGAAGACCCGGAAACTTTTACCGAAGAGGATGTTGACGTGAGTACAGTTAACTCCGATGGGAATGTGATTCTGCAGAGCTGTGGCTGTGGGTGGCATTTCCCTTTGCATAAAACCTTTGGCTCTGTAAAACTTACATCAGAACAAGGGAGGATGCTTATGTTGTAGCAAGTTGGAAGCATATCTTTTTTTTTTCTTCCTTTCCGAGATGTAACATTATTTGAGTAATTTTTAAAATAACTTCAGCTTTGATCAATTTACTTTGACTTATTTCCTATTTGTTTTCACTATTTCATTATCTCTTTTCCCTGTGCCCTTCTCCTTGGCTAGAGTTTTTTTTTTCTTTTCTTTCTTCTTCTACTCCTCCTCCTCTTCCTCCTCCTTTTCCTCTTCTTCTTCTTCTTTTTTTTTTTTTTTTAAATACTTGGAACCATAATTTCAAAGAGACATGCCACTCTATTTGAAGCCTCACAAAGAATGGTAAGTTTTAGATATTATCCAGAATGAGTAGTTTTCTTGATTTTGAGTCAAGGTCATAGAAGCCACTGTGAGTTCGGGACTGTTGTTTGGTTGTATAGTGTAGATGGTTACAAGTGTGATAGAAGTCACTGTGAGTTTGGGACTGTTGTTTGGTTGTGTAGTGTAGATGGTTACAAG